>JBBPBX010001219.1:10853-21484 GCA_038048925.1 Garcialebias charrua | reverse complement strand
TTTAGCATGACTAAGTATTGCTTATTCCCATCATGTGAGGCATTTAATGTGTGACACAGTTTGTCCTCCACTCCAGTTTGGATATGAAGTTGTCATACTTGTATAATCCTATTTAAATAAAGTCCTCAAACTTGGGTCTATATCTTCAAGAAGCCAGCCACAGTCGAAAATAGCAACAACGGTTTTATTAGATCCTCGTTACAGTATTAAACTGCCCCTGCTGGTCCTCTTCCCAGTATTTACACTGTCCTGCTTAGTTATCGGTTAAAGCAGGAAGCAGTCCTCCAAACAGACTGTGAGGAGACAGAGGACAAGTTTCCTCAAAACATCCAACTTGAGAGCTCAGTTAGCCACCGTTCTTAGAATACCCCAGCTTTAATAAAAACATCCCGAGCTTGTCACTGGCTTAACAGAACACATTCAGAGATTTCATAATCTCGGGCATGCCTAAATGAGAATGCGCACATGAGTTTGTCAGCCGGAGGAGTAATTATAACATCGTGCGATGATAATTACTCGTTAGTGGAAATTTGTGGAAAATATAAAAAGCCAACATCTGAAGGACGAGGGCAAGCTACTGCAGGTTGTTAACCCAATCATAAGTCTCATCCATATTTATTGGGATTAGGGAGCTTTACTTCTCAAATTCAAGCTTTGCTTAATTAATGCTTCATGAGGATGAAAAACCTCAAGGATGAATAAAAACTGGACATTTACAGTAAGCTAGTGTGTAGATTACAAACAGAGACTAAATATAACTGTTTTGTCCCCGTTTCATCTTTTTTCTGACGTCTCATCAAAGTAAGATGCAAGGTTAACGACCTCGTGAAGAAAGTCAAGACGACGCTGAAACAAAAACATACAGCTTCTGTTGGAGTATAAACAAAACTTATCTGTCGAAAACAGCCCTGGTACGTTCTGGTGTGTTGTGGGAGGCATTGCATGAAGACTAATGTCTATGGGAGGGGATAAATTAGAGGAGGAAGTGTTTACATTAAAGGAAAACAGCTGGAGAGGTTAACAGAGAAAGATGGCGTCTGCTTCACGTCACCTCCCTTCTTGATATTGCCAAAGAAAGTGATGATGGTTTAGTAAAGCAAATTAATTTGGCTAATTTAGCACGAGATCATTGTATATATTAAGACTCTTGATATACACTCTGATATATACTCTCTTGATTCAAGAGAGTATAGAGTAGAAGAAAAAAAGACACATACAGTACTGTATGTACTTTTATTGTGGCGGAAATTTTTTATCATATTCCAGCTGGAAGTGCCCCCAAAAGTGTAACGACAAGCTGCTGCAATTTGCACTTGCAAATGAACATAGAATTTGATGTAAATAGCTAAATAATTTAACAGTGAATGATGTGTCGCGGTTTGAGGTTTTAGAGATGAATTGTTGTAAGATGGTGGCAACTAGGTCCACTCGGACTAGTCGTTGGCTCGTCAATCCAGTCAAAATTAAATTCCTGCTGCCTTACTAGGGTCAGTATCCCAAAACTTTTGTGTGCCTTGTGTGGTTTATTCAGGACTTTGTTAGGACTGATTGTAAATATCAAAAACAAAGAGAATAGCAAAAAAAACGAACACACAAACAAACAAAAAATCATAGAAGACTGACACTAATGACTCACAATGGATTTAAAAATGTTCACATCAAGACCTTTGCAAGTCAACTATTATCTTTACTCGCTTCTTCCTTTACATGTTGTGGTGGTTGCTGGTGCCTGTGTCCTGCAGTCACTGTGCGAGAAGCAAGGGACACCCTGGAAGGGTCGCAAGCCCATCACAGGGACACATGTCTATTCACCTCACACAGCAACCTTCTCACTGAGAGGTGACAGCTCTACCAATGTGCCACAATGCCCCCCATGCCCCTTTTTAGGCTATTTTCTAGTCATTACTTTTGACAAGTTGTTGGAATGTTGCCTCACAGAAAGTTCCCCCATCTTGATGCATTTATGGTGGACAAAGTCTGGAGCACGTGTATAATAATTGGAAAACTGACTCTTATTTTTTTTTTTTCGAGCGCTTCTGTGGTAAAGTCAAATTTTCCACTGTACTTTCTACCCAGCACTGCAAAAAATAAGTTTTGCTCAAAAGCACTTTCATCTGCTCATCAGAAATAGGTTTAGCTTACACTGAAGCCAATTAACAAGTGAAAGTCAATTACCAAGACGAAGATTTTGTAAAATGACTACACATTACTATGATTCCAACATAGTGCATATTATTTACATCTACTTTTGATTATAATTTGCCTGAGGAAAACTATTTATGTACATTTTGGGAGAAAATTACAAAAATGACATGCTTCAGCTGTAAGTAAGTTATAAAGGTGAGTTTATACTGTGCAGCATTGTTCTTTAGGTCAGGTTGTTGGAAAATAAACAACTCCTCTTAAATTACTGTAAAGTGATGTGTGTAATCTCTATAAGCCTAAACCCTTAACCAGCTAATCCTGTCCGTGTGAGAACAAGAAACTGTATTTCTATACTAAGTTATTTTTATACATATCGAAGTAAACAAATAAAATATGCTGTCTTCCATGACACCAACAGCTTTCATTTCAGAAAAAAAATCTACCTCAACTTTGGTGATCCTAATTATATGGGAACGTCTGATCATTTCCATCACTAACAATTAATTGGAGCTGAACTGAGATCTCTTTAATAAGGTTTGATCAAACCCAGGAGCTCAGGAGATGTGGCATGAGTTGGCCAGGGCCCCAGTGAATGATGACAGTGCAGACAGCTCACTGTAGAAACACCTGGCTGGGCCTCTATCCTCCTTCCATCACCATCCCCCATCCATACCACACCATCAGCCTCAGTTCCTCTCAGCCAGATGCTACTGATGGTCCAGGTGTAATAACACCAAGCTAAACGTCCCACAGTACCCATCAAACTTCACACCCTCTCTTTGCGTCAGTTTATATATTTTGAGTTTGATCTCTAGCACAAATTTAGTTCTGATTAAACGAGTTATACAAATACATTGATGCAATGTGTGGTCAAACTTAGCATTTCTTAATGATATTAGATAATTTGAGGCATTTAGTCAAAAGCTTCTGTGTGTCTACTGTCTAAGCTTGTAAAATATTAACAACCCTGCCAAAATCAGTACGCCTCATATGTTAGCACTTCGACAAATAGCTGTGCTGAATTAAACTGGCAGCCAGGGCCTTGCCTTCCAGTTAATAACAGTTTCCTGTGGTCTTGTGAGAAACTGACAACTTGCTGTATCAGCAAAGCAAACACAAAACTTGTGAAGGAATCTAACATTGTCTAAGCGCCAAAACGGCTGATGAAGGATGAGGTTCAGGGGCTCTGGATATAGGGCGCTGGCTCATTCGTCTTTCTGACGAGGAACTCCTCTGCTCACCTTCCTTTCCTGCAGGGGGACTGAGGCTGATAAACTCATTGATCAAAGAGACACGAGAAATCACGCCAAACTACTACGAGCTAAGTGGAAACAAACAGGAGTGTGGAAACTTTAAAGGGAAAGTGACGATTTTTCAACGTGTAAAGCCGGGATCTGTGGAAATGTCATGAACTTTTAACATAAAAAACCAATGGTTTAAGTTAAATTCAGACTATATTCTATCAGATATATTAGCTAACGCTTAATTTTCATAATTGTTCAATAGAAACCTGCTTCAAAACATCTGACATACATGTATACTTTAGTGTCAGAGAATTAAAAGCTAGGATTATATTTTTAATCAATAATTAAATGTTATGTGTATAACTCAGAATAACTAATTGTATGAAGGCAGAAATAAACATTTTAAACCAAGTTTGATAGTGTGATACACCTACACAACTATTAAATTCACTTTCTCTCCATTTGTTTAAGCTGTTACCTTTTTTTTTAGACACAAATGCTCTTTGCAGTGGAAAACAATTCACATAATTTTCGCAGTACTGGAAAGAGCAGACAAGAATTTAGGCTTGACGGGCTGTAAAACATAAAAACTCAACATTCTTTTGCAGAATGGTGAGAAACTGGGAAGTATTTTTGCTGGAATGGTGGACATTGCCACTAATTAGGGTTTGGCATCCTAGATGTATCACTGAAGTTTATTTTGAAGAAATGCAGGATCAGCCAGAAACTAATACGATCAGATTTTCTTTAGTTTTATACGGTAGTTACTTCAATGATATGAATTATCATCCATCTGTGACTTAAAATGAGAATAAGGGGTTAATAACTTAGGAAAGGTCTAGCTTAATTAGAGTTTTGAATGCAGGCGGTTAAAGTGACAGATAATGTGAGGACTACATTCCATAAATAAATAAAGAAATAAAAAGACAAGGCTGTTTTGCAGTTCACCCTCTCATGATCTGACCCTCTCTTCTCCCACATCAGCTTAATTAGACACAGCCACACACAAATTAGTTATTTTCCTTGCTGGCTGAATGTCAAGGCACCACCAAAAAAAAAAAAAACAGCTCTGCAAAACAAGCAGCTTTCAGAGCCGGGGGGAACCATCAGCAAACACATTAGGAAGAGTAAACCGAGTGCAAAACTTTGTCAAATTTACAAATGAACTTTGCAAAGAAGTGTACACTATTAAAACATTGCTCAAGTTATTGCAAGAATGTTGATGTCTGAATGCATCAGTTAGAATCTATGGCACAAAAAAAAGGACAAATAAAAATGAGTGTTTTAACTTGTGTGTGTATATAAACCTGAGGCTCTGTACTTTTTCAGCTCACATCTTTGTGTTTTAGTATGAGATGCAGCTACTCACCCTGAGGTCTTTCTGTAACAGAGTACGTCCTGCTAGAAAAGCAATAAAGGCTGAAGTATTCCTTCCCTCAAACACAACTAGTGACAAAAACTAACACACTTCTCAAAGTCCCAAAACTTTTTGCTCTCTCCCGGCAGATCCGCACGACTCCCCTCCCTCCCTATACCTCTCTCGCTCTTCAGCACTTCCTGGGCTGCTGTTCACGCTCCAATCAGGCCTTCCAAAAACCCACTGCTTCCCCTCCGTTCGCCTCCCCTCGCCCTCATTGTTCAGCGGGGGCTTGTCACAAGTAGGCGTCTGTGTGAGTGTGTGTGTTTTTTTCTTTAACGAAGGTGTTTCAACCTCTTCCCCAGAGTCTGGCTCTCCTCAATCACAAAAGTGAAAGAAGTTTGAAAGAGGGAAGATGGAGGGAGGATGGGAGTGATGGAAAAAAAACATACGGCGGGGGGATTCTTGCTTGAATGTCTGACTAAGGCAGATACATTTTTCCAAATGCATGAGGGAAAAAGTGGGGGGTTATAGTGTTGAGTTAGGTCTGGGGGTGTGTCTGGAACGTTCTCCCCAAATCCAACAGTTTGCTGTTAAAAACCACAACGAGGCTCAGCCTTTCGTGGCCCCTAGCTCCGAGTCCTCACCAAGGCGCCCTTCCTATAGCGTGCCAAAACTTTTCTCCATATTACTCCAGCCCCTTTCTCCCCAAGTCCCAATAATTATTTCACCAATAAACCTGCCAGACTCATACATCCAAACTTCCTCAAGGCTTTGAGTGAAACGAGAAAGCGTAGAAGTGTTATATGTGGGTGCAGGGTACGAAGGTGAAAGGTGACTTGTGGGAGGAGACAGGTTGACAGCAGCACACTGAGCTTTTGTTCACGTTGTTGGCAGGTCCATCATCGCATGGTTCTAACACCTTATAGGCTGTCTAGGTGTTCAGATGGACCTAAAAGTATGTTTTTCTCTCAAAAATGTACTTTTAGAAGTAAAAATAAGGTGAATTACTGTGCAAGTTGTTCTCTCTGGCGCTGTAGACACATAGAGGCAGGTTTAAACAATAATAGCAGTTCAGTTTGATTTTATATTCTTTTTAATTCAGTGACTGAAAAATACTTTGTAATATAATCATTTTAAAGATTCAAACACATGAAAATGTTGGTGGAGGTTTTTAATCTTGCTCTCGATGAAGATAGACGCTCTTTCCCTCTCCTGCCTCCCATCCTGCTTTTAATCTTGTCCTGTGAATCTCAGAGCCTCTCTTTACACATCTTACAAATCAAAAAATTATTATGAATCTGGTCAGCTGGTCTCTCAACACAATTGATTAAATTTTCTCGACTAGAACACGGGGTGCAGGAGAACCCTCATGCCCTAAAGGGACACACGCAGCTGGATATGTCATGGATTCCTGGGGTGTTTGGAGGATGATGTGTCTGTCTGTGCTGCCTGTTGAAGACATAGAAGACTCATACATAATTGGAATTATGATAACAGGGTTTCTGCTTTTTGGAATCGATGCATCTCCCCAAATCCAACAGTCACGAGAGTAGAACACTTCTGGGTAACACCTGCAATGCAGAACGTCAACATGGCTACTTACTTATTGACTAGTTAGGAAGATGTCAGCAGCAGTTTTGGCAATAGTAAAGCTGCCTGCCTTATGTAAAGAATTACTCTGTGTTTTGAGCTCACAGACTAATATGCTTTGCTTTTCGAGCTGAACCGTAAGCTGGACGCGATTTCTGAGAATCGTGGGCCACTTGCAGCTCCTAGGACTCACCGGCATTAAGGCATTAAAGCTAACAAGCACGGACCGGCGGAATGTCCATAAATCTGGCTGTTTGGATTCACCATTGAGTGTACCATGTAGGCTTGTTATAGATTAACCGATTCGACCGGATATCCAGTTTGACAAGCTAGCGATGTGGTTGCATCGGTAGCAGCCACGTAAACCGACAGCAACCAGCCACAAATTCAGAGATGAACCGGTTGAAAAGACACGGACCGGTTATCGCGAGACTTGCTGGGTTTACAATGCGTTTCTAAAACAACGCGAGAGCGAAGCTATTCTCACGCATGCGCCATAGCTCACCAAGAGCACGAGCGAGCATGGATGTAAATAGTAGCCGCGCGCGCTAGCGAGTCACCGCGAAAGATTTTCAACACATCAGCCAGACAAAAATCTAAAGTGTGGAACGTTTTCGGGTTTTACTAGAAGGACGGAAAACTCGACAAAAGCCACGCTATTTGTAAGCTATGCAGCGCACCTCCGAAGTACACTGGTAGCACAACAAACCTCGACCAACAACTTTTCAAGCCTCATAACAACGAGCAGGATCATGCAGCTGCCACACACAAAGCGACGGGTAACGTTATCACTAAATTTTACGGGCAACTCAGTGATAGTTCACGAGCTACACAGGCCTTGAAGATCTCTTCCACACTGTTTTAAGTCCCTGCCCTTCCTCAGTAGCAGTGATAACTCCTGTCAATGAGCCCACAGAATGGGTGAACAGTCTTGTTGTTACACAGAAGAATAAACACGTTGTTGGACCCGAACTGCGTTGTCTCAGCCTTCACCTATAATATAAGCTGCATGACTATGACCCACAGCCATACAAGATTAATAAGAAGCATAAAGCTACAACAGTAGCCATGATGCAGAGAGGACATTCACAAGCCTATCAGCTAAAGCAACATCCCTGCATCACAAGGTAAATCCCCCAACACACTGTCAAAATACATCTTACAGTCTGCTGTGTTTTGTTGCTGTCACTAGATTTATTCTGCCTACTGTTTTTTGATTGTTTACACTGCATTTAACCATACTGTACACTAAATGTAATGTCTGCATTTAACCATACTGTACACTAAATGTAATGTCATGTTTTATTTCTAGGTAACGGGGGATTCAGTTCAGAGAGGTCCAGTGCAGACTGAACCTGCAAATGGAGATCTTGATGTCTGCAATGATGCACCCCAGACCCAAGATGAGCATACAGGTTTGTGTTTTATAACTTGTGATCAAGAATGAGCTGACTTTGTCTTAAACTTGTGCTGCAGTCATTGTATCAGCATAAAACACATTCACAATAATGAGAGAATCTGCATGCACAGAAAGAGTTAAATAATCATCATGATGATAATGATATATCTTTTACACATGTACACGAGTCCCTACATAAATAAATTCTGAACATCAGATGAAGATTTTTACATAAAATGGTAAAGTCAGTAAAAAAAAAACTTCATGGCAAACATAGCCAGTAATATATGGTGCATGTTTTCTATTTCAGATGATGAACCACCTTGTAAAAAGAAGAAAATGTCAGCGCTGGACGAGCTGTTGGGAGACTTTGAAGTGAGGATGAAAACTAGATCTGTGAGGGACCAGGCCAGTGAAGTCAAGAGGTACAGAGAGCATGTTTTTATATTAATCCGTGCCCACCTGCTCACACAAACTCATGTTCGTGCTGCTGTTGTTAGGTGTACTGTTCTTGCATTATGTTTTGTATTAAGTTCAAGTTCAAGTGTCACGTTCAGCGGCCCCGCTGACCCGCTCCCTTTAGCCTGACCCTCTCCTGCGGCCCCGCTCCCTTTAGCCTGACCCTCTCCTCCGTCCCTTTAGCCTGACCCTCTCCTCCGTCTTACTTTCCCAGTCCTGTAGTTATTGTAGTTTTACCATTTGTCCCCAGTCCTGTAGTTTTACCATTTGTCCCCAGTCCTGTAGTTTTACCATTTGTCCCGTCCTGTAGTTTTACCATTTGTCCCCAGTCCTGTAGTTTTACCATTTGTCCCCAGTCCTGTAGTTTACCATTTGTCCCCAGTCCTGTAGTTTACCATTTGTCCCCAGTCCTGTAGTTTACCATTTGTCCCCAGTCCTGTAGTTTACCATTTGTCCCCAGTCCTGTAGTTTACCATTTGTCCCCAGTCCTGTAGTTTTACCATTGTCCCCAGTCCTGTAGTTTTACCATTCATCCCAGTAATGCCTGTCACCCTTCCTCTGCCCTTCCTCTGCCCCTGACTTCCTTCTGTCACATTTCTTGCCCCTTCTGTCCATCGTCCAATTTAGTTCAGCCTGTCTCTCCTCTGTCACATTCTTCTGTCCACAGTCCTCTTTTAGTTTCAGTTCATCTGCACCATGCCTCCCTACTTAATCTTTATGTTCTTTGTTCTTCTGCCCTGCTGATTTGTGTTCTGTTCTTTGTGTGAATGTTTCTTGTTTTTACTTTGTTTCTGTCATTTCTTTTCACTTCCTCCTCAGCCTGCTCCAGCTTTTCCACTCATTCCTTCTGCTCATGTCTGTCATTTCTTTTCACTTCCTCCTCAGCCTGCTTCAGCTCATTTCTACTCATTCCTTCTGCTCATGCCCTCCTGTCTTGTTTTTACTTTGTTTCTGTCCTTTCTTTTCACTTCCTCCTCAGCCTGCTTCAGCTCATCATGCCCTCCTGTCAATCAACAGTTCACCACTCCCCCTCAGCTTAGCAATCACTTTCATTCCCTACACCTGTTTTGCTCTGCATTTAGTCTCCTGTGATCCTCTTCCAACCTGCTCAGTCATTGTTGTATTTTTGGTTCCAACTCTGGTCACAGACATCACGGTCCTCTGTTCCTACCTGAATCCTACCCTTCCTGTTTTTGCCTGCCTAAACCTTAGTTAGTAGTTTTTGCCGCCACGCTGGCTTCTTGTTTTGTGTTGTTTGAAAATAAATAAGTTTTATTTTTAAAATACATCTCCTGCTTCGATCATCTTGCCTGCATTTCAAACCTAACGGATCGTGACATCAAGTGTTTATTTGTCATATGCAGGTTAACACAGGGTTAACTTAGTACAATGAAATGCTCAGGATGAGAAAAAACGATTTTGACTGGCTAAAAAACAAACAACAAGCAAACAGGAAATACTAAAGCATGCAATGAGGGTACAAAATAAACTACCAAAAAGTGAAACAGTAATTATAATATTACAAAGTTTCTGAAGAGAAAAATAGTAAACAACATGGTAGAATTTTAACGGTGAAGCAGGATGAATTTGTGTGAATAACTATTTCAAGGTAGTAATGAAATATAAGCTAAAATGCACATGATCTATATTGCACATAACTACCAAACTACAGGTTGTGTGACAGGTTATTGCACAACAGGTTATTGCACAGGACTCAGGAGCTTTGTGCTTATAGCTTATTCCTGGTTTTTTTTTCCTAGTGATTTTTATTTTATTACATGCTGCTGTAACCATTTGTGCCTTTTATATTTTTTCTGTATTTTCTGTAGGAAATTTTCTTTTAGCTGGTCTTTAGGTCCATGTTTAAAAATAAACACATTTAACATGTGATTATTTTGTTTGGCTTTTTACTTTATTTTTACCAGTGCTTTACAGCACCCTTTTAGATATGATATATGTGGACTTTTACAAATTTAAAAATGCTCTAAGAATGTCACATTGATAGAAATGGTCCTTTTTCTTTCATAATGAAATATTTGTCTACCGGTACATCAACAAATATTAAAACGTAGAATTATTTGAAGTTTAATCGAATCGAACCGAATCGCTTTTACACTGCATCCGAATCGAACCGAATCGCTTTTACACTGCATCGAATCGAATCGTTCCGTTTTTAAAATAAATCGTTTTTGAATCGAATCGTAACCCTTGTATCTAGATGTGAATCAAATCGTCTGTCACACAGAGATGTACAACCCAAGTACCATCAGAACTGAAGGCAGACATGAGATCAGTAGTTGGTCTGCCCAAAACAATTGTTGTTTATCTGAATCTGACCTTCTCACTGGCCTTGGATAGGCCAACTTATCTCAAATTGCTCTTGGTTTATATGTAAATTAAGAAGTTCTGCTCTGCCCTCCACTTGCAGCAACAC
>JBBPBX010001219.1:0-10798 GCA_038048925.1 Garcialebias charrua | reverse complement strand
CACTTTCGTCAATCCTTCAGACAGCTGTACAGAACGTAATTTCGCTGTACTTAACTCTGCAATGACAAAGTTGATTCTGATACAGTGGCACCACCACTCAAAGTTTAAAAAGTACCGTATACAATTTGTTTTTTTGTTGTTGTTTTTTTAAAGCCGGAGTAATCTTGCTTTGGGTTTTATGCTAATGCCAGCAGCATAAGGATATTGCAAGCTTAACACGGTCTAAATACTGATGATGATCTGTAAAAGTTCTTAAAATGGCTTTGTCTGCGAGATGGCAAATAAATCCTATCAGATTTATGACTTTTCTTCGAAAAATTGACAAAATTCCTCAAATCAGGAAGTGAACGCTGCCGCAAAAAGTTGTGATACATTTACTCAATTACTGACCATGCAGGTTCTTTAGCTTCCGACTCTTCTCATTTTTAGTCATTTTGAAACTGTAAAAGAGCTTAAAATTCTGAGCAAAATTACAGTTTCTGCCTTCTTTAACTTTCCGCTTCACAAAAAAAAAAAAACTCTTAACCACGCACTTTTCTACTTGTTTCAAAGCAGGTGTTACCCAGAAGTGTTCAAAATATCTTGTTCAATACTCAAAATGCAGAACGCCAACATGGCTACTTAAAGTAACTGCATATAGATCCTACTTAAAAGCGTACAGTTGATCCTTTAGCAGGTTTGTGAATTATCTAACAACTGATGCATGGCTTCAGTGGAGGTCCAACTTCAAATGAACAGAGTAAAACTCTCCGTCATTTGTTTTCTTCAAAAGTCGGTGTGCTATTTTATTTCTCCTCTTTCCTGCTCCAACCTCCTTTGTTTTTCTTTGAATGCAGGTCTTTCAGTCATTCAGCTGAGCCTCATGGGCAGAGTGGGGTTCTCCTGTGCCAAGCTGAATCCAGGAAACATTCATCTTGTTGTTTAGTCTGGGCACCATGTGTTGGAGCTGGGAGGCCTCTCGCTTTCACAGACCCCATTTTTTGTGGACAAAAAACACAAAAAATCTGCACTGGCAGACATGAGCTGAACACTTATTCAACTGTGTCAGTATTTATGTGCTCAGACACACAAACACACACAAAAAAAACCTCAAGACTTCAAAGAAGCATTTTGCACAAAAAGCAGAAACGTGAATACCGGTAGATAAAATTGTTCCATCACTCCCTCCCCAGTGCAGGTGACAGCATGAAGGCTTTGTGCGTCAGCGTTTATTTTTCATGCAGCTTTTATCTCATAATAATGAATGGGATTGTGACGTTGACTCATTTGTGGTGCAGACACCAGGAAGCAGGTACAGCGTGTGTATGGAAGTAAACGTGAAGCATGGGAATGCGTTTGTGATTTTGTTTTGCTTGTTTAAAATTAATTGTCAGCTTTCTTGCCTCGTGAACACTGTAAACAGATTCCACTTTCACTAATTTCTCACTGCTAAAATAAAAGACACAAATAAAATGCAGAAGTGAGACAAAAAAAAATCAAAGCACTTGGGATTTGACCACAAATGAGCAGGTGAGAATTTCACCTGAGGCTATTCAGCTCGGTGTATGATCCTGAGCCAGACTGCCACTGAAGAGTCATCTCGGGGAATGAACCACCTGTGAGTCTTGGAAGAAGCAGACTTCTGTTAGTGTACTGCAATAAAGAGGATAAAGAGACACCCAGCTTTCTTTCATGATACCAAAGACGACCAAAAAAGAAAAAAAAATGTTGGTAGAGTACAATTAAGATGACTTATAATTTCAAATATAAACAATGAGGATAACATATTTGCCAAAGAAGTTTTAGTGATAAAACCAAAAACACATCCAAGCCTGCTGGGAAATATCCAACTCATTGTTGTTCATCATCTGATAAAGCAGATTCTTGAACATATTGCCATTATGGATTTCCAGGGAGGCTAACGTAAACAGAAACTGATTAAATAAATTAATAACAGTCGGATGTAACAGGAATGAGAAGCGAGAGGTGTGAGATCAGATTGAGGGTGTAGAACTGAATGTGGCACTATGAGGTCAGTCTGATTTCTCTGTGTCCGGCTGCGTCAGAGACACAAAAAAAGAATGAGACATCGCACGGAGCATCAGATGAGACTCATGACTAAGTCGTATAAACACAGCTGAATTAAAGTGACAACATTGTAGAGAACATTATTAGAGTAATTTAAACTTAGCATGAATATTTAGCTTTTTCTGGTATGTTTGTTCTATTTATTTTAATTTCTATTGTCAAAATTTAACAGAATTTGAAATATTTTGTTACTTTAAAGGTGTTAAACATCTTACCATTTTTTTAATGCATGCTCAATAATCCAGGTAGAAAAATCTAAAAAAGTGAAGTCTGGTCCTCTGGACGTTCAAAAAACAAACAAACAAGCAAACAAACAAAAAAGTAGAAATGTTTCGTCTTTCATCCGAAACCCTTCTTCAGTCTGAGGAGCTGTATTCAGCTCAGACTTATAAATAGCACCTTCTCATAGTGGATCAACCAGTTTGCTGCTGACAGCCAAAACAGCAGAGGTGGCCTGTTTAAGGTTAAAATCAGACACCACTCTGAACAGCAGGACCACACTTTCCACAGAGCAACTGTGTCAACTCTTGAAACTGTGCCTGCAGTCAACCTACTTCACATATGGGGAGCAATATTATAGGCAGAAACATGGGTGTGCTATGGGGTCTCCAGTTTCTCCTATTGTTGCCAACCTGTACATGGAGGAGGTAGAAAAGAGAGCCTTGACGTCCTTTTCAGGGAGACCACCAAGTCATTGGTTCAGGTATGTTGATGACACCTGGGTTAAAATTAAATCTCAGGAAGTCCAACATTTCACTGATCACATCAACTCTGTGGATAAATATATCAAGTTCACACGAGAAGATGTAAAAAATGGCAGGTTGGCTTTCTTGGACTGTGAGGTCTCAGTTTCTGATAGAGGAAATTTGCAAACTGAGGTGTACCGCAAACCCACCCACACAGACCAGTATTTACAGTTTGACTCCCATCACCCTCTGGAGCACAAGTTAGGAGTCATCAGGACTCTGTATCACAGAGCAGACAGCGTCCCCACTAACTCAGGAGCCAGACAGAAGGAGAAATCACACACAAAACAGGCTCTAGAGAAATGTGGATATCCTAACTGGGCCTTCCTGAAAGCAGAGAAGAAACCCAAACAGGACTCCAGCCAGCCATCAGGTGAAAAGAAGGAACCCAGACCCAGACCAGTGGTCATTCCGTATGTTGCGGGAGTTTCAGAGACATTGAGACGTTTATTTTCTAAACACAACGTCCCAGTGGCTTTTAAACCCCAAAATACATTACGGCAAAGACTGGTTCATCCCAAAGATCCAGTCCCCCGGCACAAACAGAGTAATATTGTGTATGCTGTTCAGTGTCAGGAGGGCTGTGATCAGTCTTATATCGGGGAAACTAAACAGCCACTGGCCAAAAGGATGGCCCAGCACAGAAGATCAACATCATCAGGTCAGGACTCTGTGGTCTACACTCATCTCCAGGCCAGCGGTCACTCTTTCAGGGATGAAGATGTTCACATCCTTGATAGAGAGGAACGATGGTTTGAGAGAGGAGTAAAGGAGGCCATCTTTGTGAAAAGAAACTGTCCATCATTAAACAGAGGTGGAGGCCTCCGTGTTCAACTGTCCCCCTCTTACAATGCTGTTATTGCTAGTATCACTCAGCCCCTTGTGAATAGCAAACAACCATCAGGGTGCTAATGATCCATCGTTAGGCTGATGGACCTCCTTGATCATGTGAGCAGCTGGTTTTGACTGACAGCAGCAAACTGGTTGATCCACTGTGAGAGGGTGCTATTTATAAGACTGAGCTGAATACAGCACCTCAGACTGAAGAAGTCTTTCGGATGAAAGACGAAACGTTTCTACTTTTTTGCCGTGCATGTGTGAGTTTTCTCCAGGTGCTCCGGTTTCCTCCCACAGATCAAAAACATGCATGTTAGGCTGATTGTAACTCTAAATTGTCTCTAGGTGTTAGTGAGAGAGTGAATGGTTGTTTGTCTTGTTTGTCTCTTTGTGTCCCTGTGATGGACTGGAGACCTTTCCAGGGTGTCCCTCTTCTCTTGTACAAGAGGATATGGGCCTCCGTGACCCTGAAAGGAAGAAGCGGGTAAAAATAATGGAGGTATGAATGGAATGGATGGATGTATATAACGCAAATATGGAAACTTAAAAAAAGCTACACTTCTAAAAGAGAATGCGAACTCAATAAAAGTACAGGTATATGAGCAATTCAAGCAACATATGCAAAAAAAATTAACAAAATCTATCTATCCATCTATCCATCTATCTATCTATCTATCTATCTATCTATCTATCTATCTATCTATCTATCTATCTATCTATCTATCTATCTATCCATCTATCCATCTATCTATCTATCTATCTATCTATCTATCTATCTATCTATCTATCTATCTATCTATCTATCTATCTATCTATCTATCTATCTATCCATCTATCCATCTATCCATCTATCCATCTATCCATCTATCCATCTATCCATACATACATACATACATACATACATACATACATACATACATACATACATACATACATACATACATACATACCTGGCTATTGCTGCAAAATAATTAATGCTAATTTTGCTAATTACAACCCTACCTTGTTGAAATTATTAGTCACCTAGCTAATGATGGTGCATTTTATTAAAGCCGCTCATCAATTCTTGAGTTCAGAAAATACAGGAAATTATGTTTACAAGCAATCAGCAATATCTACCGGTACACAACTTTCATGGTGTAGTGGCAGGGGAACCGACTTGGGACCCGAAGGACCCAGGTTCGAACCCCAGTCACGGCATAACTTGTGGTGTGTTTGAGCAGCACATCTCATCCCAATTGCTCCCCGGCGCGCTTTCTATAGCTGCCCACTGCCCCACCTGGTGGTGATTGGGTTAAATGCAGAGTCAAATTTCGTCTTGTATGGAAACATACACAGATGACAAAAATGTGACATTATTATTATTATTATTATTATTATTATTATTATCATTCAGGCTAACTTAGCTTTGTGTGTGTGAACACTGATTGACTAGTGCAATGTTAATAGGTTACACTTGACTCCTGTGATTGTACATACTCTATTAGTACCACAACCTCCCTGATCTCCGTTTGCCATCTACCCGTCTGCATTCTGGGTCCCTGAGCAGCTTTGATGAAGTTGTTCAGAGTGAAGTGGAGACCATCATCAAGAAAATGAAGCCTTCATCCTGCGCCCAGGATCCCTTCCCCTCATCTCTCATAAAATCCAATCACTCTGCAATAAGCCCATTAATCACACAAATAATAAATAAGTCTCTACAATCTGGTCATGTTTCACTGCCTCTAAAACTGCCATCATTAGGCCTCTTCTGAAGAAAAAAAATCAAATTCGGATCCCGACATTCTTTCTAATTACCGCCCAATTTCCCACCTCCCATTTCTGTCTAAAGTGCTGGAAAAAGCAGGTGCTGCTCAGCTGCAGGACCACCTACAACAACACTCCCTGTATGAGAAGTTTCAGTCTGGCGTCCGAGCAGCTCACAGTACTGAGACTGCATTGCTGAGAGTTACCAATGATGTCCTCATGGCTGCTGACACTGGTTCTCCCTCCATCCTTGTCCTCCTTGACCTCACTGCAGCTTTCGACACTGTGGACCATAGTATCCTCCTCCACCGTCTTCATGTGGAGGTCGGTCTCTGTGACACTGTCCTGGACTGGTTTAAATCTTCCCAGTCTGTCTGTGTCTCCTGTGGTGTCCCTCAAGGGTCAGTTCTGGGGCCCCTGCTGTTTTCCCTTTACATGCTGCCTTTAGGTCAAATTATTAATCAGTTCAACATTTCTTTTCACTGTTATGCCGACGATACACAGCTTTACATCAGGACTGGAGCATCATCATCATCACCATTGTCATCTCCATCTTCACTCACTGCCCTCTCTACCTGCCTGGAGGAAATAAGGGCATGGATGAATCAGAACTTTCTTCAATTAAACTGCTCCAAGACTGAGGCCATACTGATTGGCACCCCTCACCAGGTACAAACATCAACTATAACAACAATTTCCTTTTCTGGACAAGACATCCCCCTCTCCACCTCTGTTACAAATCTTGGAATAAAAATGGACTCTCATCTTACATTTGAAAATCACATTAAGCTTCTGTTTAAAACTTGCTTCTTCCATCTTCGAAACATCTCCAGACTTCGCCCATCTCTAACTTTTTCTGATGCTGAGAAACTCGTCCATGCTTTTGTCTCCTCCAGGCTCGACTACTGCAACTCCCTGTTTATTGGAATCCCTGGCAAAAACCTTCAGAAACTTCAATATATTCAAAACAGTGCAGCAAGGATTTTGTTGAGAGTTTGTAAATTTGAACATATTACACCCATTCTCCATAACCTTCATTGGCTTCCTGTCACCTACAGAATTCAGTACAAAACTGCTCTCATTACACACCAATCCTTACACGGAACTTCACCAGATTATCTAAAGGACATTCTTGCACCATATTCATCCACCCAGTCTCTACGATCACAGAACAGTAATCTCCTTCACCTTCCACAAACCAAATTAAGGACCATGGGAGACCGTGCATTCTGTGTGGCTGCCTCCCGCCTATGGAACTCCCTCCCTGACTACCTGAGAGCTCCACAGTCACTAGTTGACTTTAAACAAGGCTTAAAGACCTTTCTTTTTAAGCGAGCCTACTCTGCCTCCACATGATTTTACCTTTGATCTTAGTTGGTATTATCATTGTTTTTAATTGATTTTATTATTGATTTTACTTGATTTTATCACTTGTTTTATTTGATCATTGATTTTAGTTGCACTTTGTAGCACTTTGAGATTTTTGTTAATGAAAAGTGCGTTATAAATTAAATTCATTATTATTATTATTATTAGTTATTCCTTGTGGGCCAGAAGTGAGTTTTTGAGAGCCAAATATGGCCCGAGTGCCACCAGTTGATAATTATTAATTAAGGGTTGTAATCACACTGAATAAACCTTATAACAAATATTCTGATCCTGTAACACAAAAAAACTCAACATATGAATATTTTGGTAGCTGTTTAAACATTGAGGCTGCATAAGTGTAACATTAATAAACACAATGTTAACCATTATAAATGCAACACAAATTATCATTTGTGTGACGCCTTACAACCACAAAACCCTTGTGGCGTTTTAAAACAACTTTTTATAGGTGAACTAAATCCAACCTGAGGGATGGTTCTGTAAGGAACATGCTATTTGCAAACGTTGGGCAGAGTGTGACCTTGCATACAAACGTGAGTTTTAGCAGCTGCAGCCAGTTGTTTTGACTCCAGCTCCAACATTTTTACTTCTCTTTGTTCCACAGTCCATGTGCAGAAAGAAGCAGCTAACGGAATGAGGCATGGCTTTGCACCCCTAGTCACATAAAGCACGCTTTAATAAGGACAGGAAAGTCAATACCTTATTTTCCTGAACTAAACATGGTTAATGTCACAGTGCATGAGCTGATGGCGAAGGGCTAGAAAAATGCAGTGATAAATGTGACAGAACAGTAAATAAGTGTGGTGAGTGTGAACACATTTTAAACTTGAGACTATGATGAGGTAAAGAAAGTGGATTTAACAAGAGAAAAGTAAAAACGATGCTTTAAACAGATCAAATGAGAGTAATTCAAGCTCCTTTTCTCCCACACCCCTCCTGTTTCATAACACTTGTACACACAAGTTTGTGTCATGGACGTTTGGATTCAGTCAGGTTTATAGAATAATAAAAAGTACTGTATTTGGCTTAAAGGGGACCACACATACAAAATTCACTTTTTAATGTTTTTTTTTACTGAACTTTGGGTATGTACTTCATAAAAAAACAGTCCTAGTGCTAAAAAAATGCACCCAGTGGTTTATTTACTCTAAGTATATTTATTTATCTTTGATAGAAACACTCCGATTGCACTTCCTGCGGTTTGTGACGTCACAAACCGTAGCCACAACCCACACCAAACCTGAGTCCAGCCCCTCAACTAGCAACCCCTGGTGCGGCTCAACCCACTTCAGTATAAAAAACGTCACCGTTGCCGAGCAGTTTTGGAGCTGACCTGGCGGTCATTTATTTATTTATTCATTTATTTAGCCCCCGGGGGGGCTATGGGCTCAGCCCTGCTCCAGCCAGCAGCACATCTTGAGTAAAACCATAATGTTTTATTACCTTGTTTGAATGAACTCTGTCTCGTTGAAACTGTGCACACACACTCTCGCGGTTTGGACTTGTTTCTTATATGATGAAGGACTGCTTTTGCACAACTGTCAGTTTGGTTGAGCGGTTACGACACTTGAACGCCACGCAGGAGAGCGGAGTTCGCATCCTGTCAACGGCATCTTTTTTTTTCCCCCTTCCTTTTTTTTTTTTTTTTTCCATTTATAGATGGCCTCCCTTCACACCTTATAGCCATCCTCTCACTCCAATATGTATTTTTTTTTAATAGAGAGAAAGAAAGAAAAGAGAAAGTGAGACAACAAAACAACAATTGTCCACAGAAAGAGCACAAGGCAAACACACCAAACCTCCGTCCACAATCCTGCAAAGCACATGACAGAACACAACAACGAAACATACAAGCATAAAGACTGATAATATTCATGACCTTGCAATAGATTTCTATAAATACACATACCCATACCTACAAATATATATACAATATACATACATATATATTTATATTCATTTATATACCCATCTACATACATCTACTATACATCCCTGTATCCATTTGTGTGTGGTTGTGAGCATGCATAAGTGAATAAGGTTCCTCCAATAGAACATTTAGTAGCGACTGTGAAGCATCAGAGACCCGTCCCCCCAAAGCCCGAGACAGACGAAGGGGCGATCAAAGCCCAAGACCCCAGGAAGGACCCCGAGCCCAGAGTCCCCAGGACCACCCGAACAGGACGAGCCACTCGTCCACTCCCCAGATCCGACCAAGTGGAAGAACCGGACGAACCCCACCAGGGACCACACACAATGACCCCCCGGGGTCAACAGCGACAATACACAGGCCCCCGCCGGAGCCCGCTGCACCGACGTAGCCCCAGGGCCGGTCACCGAGGCTCGGGCACCGGGGACGCCCATCCCTCAGGTCCAGACCTGACAGGACCAGAGGACCCGAGCCCCACCAGGCAGCCACCAGGCCGAGCCGACAAACGCCCAAGCGCCCAGCCCCAGATAGTGAGGGCCCCAAGCACGCCCGTAGGCAGAGGAACACCCACCAGGGGGCCACGTGGCAGGAGCGCGACACTGGGTAGCCTCAGAAGTATCAGAGAGGGGGCAGTCCAAGTCCCAGCCTGACACTTAAACATTCATACACAGACACACTCATTCAGACCCACCCTCATCCTCACCCTCAGTCACAGAAAGACAAACAATAACGACACGCTCCATTCATAATCCCGATGCACACTCTATACCCCCTAGGTCCAAGACATGTACCTGCTCCCTACATGGGGCAGCCCACATCCAAACCCAGGAGGTAGACCCATTCATTCTGGGGTGGAGAGCAGCAGACGTCCAAGATCCGGCACACCCCGCGCCCTGCCCTTTTTTTTTAAAGCCTTTTGTTTCGGTGAAATCGGGGTGAGACTAGATATATACATCGACATAATAATACTTTATAATTGTTATTTTTACGTTTTAGTTCAATTTTTTGTGTAATAGCGATCGCTCCCAACGCGCAGCCGGCAGAAAACTGTGCACACACACACTCTCTCGCGGGGCGACAGTCTGTACCATCAAGCACCACTGATCGATATATTTTCAGATTAGCAACTTATTTATTTTAATAATACCTTTCACTTCATCAAAATCTAATCAAAACTCCAGCGTTCTAAAAGTAGGTGGTTGTATGTATTTCTTATACGATGAAGGACTGCTGTTGTTCAACTGAGCTTGTAGGTCAGTGAGTTAATCAACTGGTGTCGCACCCAAATGACCGGGGTTCGCGTCCCGGCCACGGCATCTTTTTTTTTTTTTTTTCGGAGAGATCGGGCTGCAGTTAGCTGCTGGCTTTTGAGGACAGTGTGGGTCCGGTCCGGTCAGAGGTTAGGTTGCCTCATACGGATAAATTAACTGGAAACACTCTGTGAAGTTTGCGTTTGTCTGGATTGGATGTGCAACCGTGGACCAAAGCGCTGCATGCAACTAGCAGGAGCTACGCGGGCTGTTTGTTACCGAAGGAGGAGGAAGAGCTCGGATTCGGGAGGGCATGATAATAGGAGCAGCTAATGGCGGCGCACACAAACAGCTTTCAGTAAGTTATCTTTTAAGCTAGCACTAACAGTAAGTAAAACGAGTAATAAAAAAAGGCTAATTTTAAAACAACAACAGATTTGAGATACTGGCAGTTACAGAGGGCGGAGACAGAGTTTTGACGGGCGTGGACTTCAGAGCTCATTATCATAAACAGGTCGTTTAGAACGGAAGTTAGAAATGGCAGAATTAAAAAGGGTATAATTTATTATCTAAGAATTATTTTTTGTATTAAATTGAATGAACGGGGTCTGGATAGCACACAGACATACCATAAAAATTTAAAAAACCAATATGTGGTCCCCTTTAAACTCCTCCACTTGGGGCAGGACCTCCTCCCCGACCTGGAGAGGGCATGCTACCCTTTTCCGGCTCAAGACCATGGCCTCGGATTTGGAGGAACTGATCCTCATCCCGGCCGCATCACACTCGGCTGCAAACCGCTCCAGTGAAAGTTGTAAATCACGAACTGATGA
>JBBPBX010001218.1:80285-107397 GCA_038048925.1 Garcialebias charrua | reverse complement strand
CAGCCATTCTTGGTTGGGGTTTTGTGCTTGTTTAGGTAAATAATTTACAGCTAATCCAACTCAGATTAAAGTGGATTATTTTACACTTCAATCTGTAAAATTTTGTTCATGCAAACAGTTTTGGTCTCAATTTACAGATGAATACATATTCACAGCATTTACTTTTTTTTATTAATCATCTTTGTTAAAAATATTTAATCTGTTACAGTGTTATAATCTGAAGAGGATTAAATATTTAATCCTTTAAAGTGTTTATTCAGTTTTTGTCTAGGAGTCTAAAAAATAAACTTTTAATTGATTTTAGTTGAAGATGGGTCCAGAGAACAAAAGTAACGGAACCAAATCAAACAGGAAGTTCTGTTTCAGCTCGGACGTTTTGTTTACTTCTTTTTGTTTACTTTTATTTACACGTCACTAAAAGCCCAAGGCTCACTCCAGAAATTTAAAACCTTTAAAAGTTCAGTCTCTAACGTCTGAGGTTGTTTTCGGGTCCGAACCCGGTGAGGGAGGATTTTAAAGTGTTTCTGCTCAGTGAAGGTTTTTAGGTTGTCGGTTTGAGCTCTTTTCTGAAGTTCTGTTGAGTTTTAGTTCAAAGTTTGAGGAAAAACAAACGGTTGTTTAGCCGTTTCCTCCTCAGCGCTGCAGATTCTGAAACAAACGTCTGAACCGTTTACATTTTTGATTTCCTCAACGTGTTTGTAGAACAAATGTGAGATGAGTTTATTCAAAGAACCTGAAAGAGACCCCACGTTTCCGGACGGCGCCGCTTTCTGCCTCTTTTGTTGCCTTTCTTTCTCCGATGACCCGAATGTGTCGCTTTGACTCGTCTTTTTCCGCTTCGAATGTGACTTTCTTGGTTTTTCCACCTCAGCTTGTACAGAGCAGCTGGATTAAATACACGTTTGTGTGGCTGGGATTAAAAAGTTTGTACTTTCACCGTAAAATAAAATAAAACCGTCTAATTCTGTGTGCTGCGAATGTATTCTTGTTGTTTTTATTTTAAATTTTAACGCCGTAGTTTCAAGACCAAAGCAGGATTTCACTTTTTGCGTCTCGAGTCGTATGCGAGTCCCCTCGCCCTCGAGCTGAAAGACTTTCACCGGAGGCGCTCACGAATGTCCAGAAACGTTTTGACGGCGTCCTCGATCCTCTCGCAGGTCGCAGAGACTCGTTCTCGTGCTGCAGATGTTAAACTTGGTCCAACGGTCTGAATAGTGGCGGTTCCTGAAATGTCCAACAGGGGGGGCTATTTCTCCAAAATGAAAAAAAAAAAAATCCCAACTTCAAATAGTTTTTTTTTAATCAAATGCAGATTAATACAAGGTCAACAGAACAATTAAATGCTCAGGATGAGAAGAGCCAATTTGACTCACTAAAACAAAAAACAAATATATATTAATAAATTATATATAAATTATAGAAAGGAAAATAAGTGGGATTAAAACATTTCTGCATTTCTACTTGCAAGAGGCTTTGTTTTCATTCTCCAGATCAATACAGTGTTAAAAATAGTAAAACACCACAAGTGACATTTAGTATATAAAATTATTAAAGTTTGATCATTTTTATAAGCAAATTAAAATAAATGTAGCCATCAGAGTCCAATACTGCACAATAACCTGCACTGGCAACCTAACTCCACAAACAAACAAAAAAAACTCACCAGTTGCCACTTTTAGAATAAACAGTCAGCTGAAGGCATTTATCACAAACAGAGCCACCTAAAAGTGGAGAGGATATCAGTCAGGAATGGTAATATAATAACATAAGCATTAGATAAAGGCTAGCATTAGCATGCTAGCTCCACAAACAAATTCACCAGTTGCCACTTTTAGAATAGACAGTTGATGGCTTTTTTCACAAACAGCCATCTAAAATTTGAGAGGCATATCAGTCAGAAATGTTAAAACTGCACCCAGCATCTTCCCATTGTTTTGTAACGTCGTGGAATAACTGCGCATGCGCCATTGATAACGAGAGTCTATGGATAAGATCGGAGCACCCCCAAAACAGGAAATACGTCACCAATCAGAAAACTTTTTTTGAAACAAACAATATAACTCATCATTACTCATAAAATATTTATCCTACACAACTAAAAACATATATGCATATATTTCGAAATATTTTTATTATTTCCTTTTTATAATTTTTTGAAAGTCTTCAATGTAAAATGGTAAAGAGCTCCAGAGGTTCCAGTGGGGCGGCGCCCTAGCGCCCCCTATTGGCCGACCGCCCCTGGTTCTGAAAGTTGTCACAGAGTCTGCAGGTCGTCTCGGACCCTTCTCAGATTGGGTTCTGAAAATCAAAGGTGCGAGCAGGAAAGCGGTCCAAGTCGGTGGCGACTGCAGTGAGATGAGTTGGAGATGAACCAGAACCTCGCGTCCACTCAGCTGGAGACCTCATTCATAAGATCCGAACTTCTCAACAGTCGCACAGAACAGTCACCTCGTCCGACCATCGCCATCCATCCATCCTCTGTTTCTGGACTCAGTCTTGGCAGTATCTTGATCAGGGAGACCCAGACATCTCCTTGCACAGCCAGCTCTTCTGGAGGACTCCAAGGTAATAATAATAATAATAATGTCCTTTTTTGTCATCTGTGTGTTTCCCATACACAGACGAAATTCGTCTGCATTTAACCCAACCACCACCAGGTGGTGCAGTGAGCAGCCATAGAAAGCGCCGGGGGAGCTGGAGAATTAGGTGTGCACTCATAAACACCCCAAGGTGTTCCCAGACCAGCATGTCCTGGGTCTTCCCCAGCGTCTCCTTCCAGTCGGACATGCCCGGCGGAGCACCGAGGTGATCAGGGTCCACCCTTACCAGACATCTGAAACACCTCTACCGGATCCCTCAGAGCGCCAGGTTTCCACATGCTGCAGCAGCGGTTTTGATCCACGCCTCCACACAGATCTTTCAGGTTTTGGGCCTGTCACTGGGTAACCTTGAGTTTCAACTCCCTCCAAAGATTTTCTATTGGGTTCAGGTCTGGAGACTGGCAACTGGCCCCTCCAGGACCTTGAAATGCTTCTTACGGAGCCACTCCTCAGTTTCCCTGGTTGTGTTTGTGGTCAGCCATGACCCATCGAAGTGTTGCAACACAATCCGTCTCTTCCTTTTAGATATATAACTTTTACTTTTTAGATATATAACTTTTACTAACTGTTTTTTTATGTGTGTGAATGTTTTCAACAGAATCCTGAGACAACTTCTGTTGGGACTTGGTGCTTTAGAAATAAACTGAGTTTAAATTGTAGCTTGGAAAACTTGCAAAATCTGCTTATTTTCCACACTATCCAGTTTTTAAAAAATGTGTATTTGCAGGACATTGTTGAGACATTTGCACAACAGAACTGTGAATTCATGGAGACGTTTGACCCAAAAAGACCAGGACAATATGATAATTCGACCTGCAAACATGTAACAAAGTGAGACGGCAACTGAAGCAAGTTTTCCTGCAGATGTTGCACAATCATTCGTTGCTACCAGCTCTCGAACATTTGCAGCCAAGTGAGGAACTAAACCTTCTGGAGAATTTGACCCAGATTTGGAGTTTGTCCAAATTTTGGACTCCAAAGAAGTTGTGTACAAAGTATTTTCTTGTAATATTTCTCTCCATTATCCAGTCTTTTCTGGTAGGTTTATATATTCATGTAGTTGTGATCAGATTCAGACGATTATAATAATAATAATACACTACCTTCAAATATCCAAATGTATTTTGTAAAAATATTAAGCGGTTACAATCTTAAGGGGACAGATATATTTGTAAAACCTCAATAGAGAACTAGTTTGAAGGGAAGGTCCACCGTAATTCAGGGAGTTGGATTATGGAATGACTTGGAGACAGATGTTAGAGAGTCAGAGAGTCAGAGTCAGAGAGTCTTTATTGTCATTTGCACCGCATGTGGTACATGTGATGAAAACGAGATTATGTATGAGATATTATGAGATTATTATGTTATTGAGCCGTTTACATATATATGTAACTTATCATTTTCAACAGGAATATTTCCAGATAATATGAAAGTAGCTAAGGTAGTTCCTCTTTTTAAAAATGGTGATAAATGTGTGTTCAACAATTATAGACCTATATCCTTGTTACCACAGTTTTCTAAAATTCTTGAAAAACTATTTGTGAACAGACTAGATCAATTTATAGATAAACAAAATATTCTAAGCAACAGTCAGTATGGGTTCAGAGCTAAAAACTCTACATCAATGGCTCTCATGGAATTAATGGAACAAATAACTACTGCTGTCGATCAAAAACAATATTGTGTCAGTATTTTTGTTGATTTAAAAAAAGCATTCGATACTATTGATCACACCATTCTCCTTGAAAAACTGAACAAATATGGTATTAGAGGACCAGCATTACAGTGGGTATCTAGCTATTTGAAAGATAGGAAACAATTTGTACAAATAAATGATGTAAGATCTGACCTCTGTAATATCACATGTGGAGTTCCCCAGGGCTCTGTGCTTGGACCAAAGCTATTTATTTTATATGTGAATGACTTGGTAAATGTGTCAGGACTCCTTAAATGTATACTTTTTGCTGATGATACCACATTTTTCTGTTTAGGTGAAGATATAGAACAAATGTTGGAATTGATAAAGACAGAATTTACCAAAATACAAACTTGGTTTAAAATCAATAAATTATCATTAAATCTAGAAAAAACTAATTACATGATATTCAGTAATAAAAAGAAAACTGTTGACGTTCCACTCAAAATTGAGGGTGTTGAGATTTGTAGAGTGAGTGAGGTGAAGTTTTTGGGTGTTATTATTGATGACAAACTGACATGGAAACAACACATAAATTCTGTAAGAATAAAAATAGCTAAATCGATTGCAGTACTATACAAGGTCAGAGACCTATTGAATGATAAAGCTCTGTATTTGTTGTATAACACAATCATTGTTCCACACTTAATCTATTGTATTGATGTTTGGGGGAAAGCGTGTAAAACAATCACAAAGCCTATTTTTGTATTACAGAAAAGAGCTGTAAGAATTATCACTAGAAAACATTACTGTCATCCATCCAGTACATTATTTTATCAACTGAAATTATTGAAATTCCATGATTTGGTTGATTATAATATTTTATCAATTATGTATAGGGCTCAAAATAACGATTTACCTTTAAATATCCAAATGAATTTTGTTAAAAGACAAAGTTGTTATAATCTTAAGGGGACAGAGATGTTTGTAAAACCACAATTCAGAACTAGTTTGAAGGGACGTTCTACCTCAATCCAGGGAATTAGATTATGGAATGGCTTGGAGAATGTAGTTAAAAATGCCAAGTCACTGTTTACATTTAAGAAAATGATCAAAAGGAATTTGTTGAAAAAATATATATGAATTAGCATAATGTGTATTGTATCAATTATTAGTTATGTATTAGTATTAGAAAATTAGAAAGAGTTAGTCATTTTGTACTGCTGGTGAAAGATTATTATTGTTTAATCTGATTGTTTGAAAAAAGGGGCAGATATAATAAGATTTATTCTTCTTTCTGCTACCTTTCATTTTTTTACATTGTGTACGTGTCGTTGATGGGATTGTCTTGTATTGTATTTCTTTTGTAAAAAAATGAACAAATTTAATAAACATAAACATGTACACGGGGTCCCAGGTTAAGGAAGCCAAATCAATGTTTGTATTCAAACGAATGGTCAAAATCAAATTGTTTAAAATATATATATGATTGAAGTTTAATGAGAAATGAGAATTAGAAAATTAAATGAGTTATTCATTTTGTTTTGTTATTTATAGAAAAAGGTTTGAATTGTTTATTAGAGAATAAGGAGCAGATTTGTTAAAATCAGGTCTCTCTTGTAAATGAGTCCCTGAGGCTCAATGGGATTAACCTGTATAAATAAAGGTTGAATGATTATAATAAGATTTTTTTCTTCATCTGCTACCTTTCATTTTATGTTGTTTCTTTTATGTATATGTTAACTGTTTTGTATTTCATTATAAAATGAACGCATAAATAAAATAATTTATATCAACTTTCTGCTGGAACAACATTTTGGGGTTCTGTCAGAGGAGGTCTTGTGTTGGACGACAGGACCCGGCAGGTTCTGGGCCTGAAGAGTTTGAGTGTGAGCTGCAGAGGGCAGCCCATCATCACTCCTGAAACAAGACAGGTTCAGAACCAGGAAGCTGTCATTTCCTTCCTGTGGACTCCTCAGAACACCCAGCAGAACCTTTACAGGACCTGTCCGGTTCCAGCTGGAGATGTAGACCTGCTCAGCACGACGAGCGGAAACTGAGACAAATGGATCTCAACGGCAACAAAACTCTCCACTGAACAAACTAAAGCGAGTCTTTAAAACACAACAAAGTAAAGAAAAGTCTAGAAAAAAATATATATACTGTATATATATTTTATAAAACCCAGACAACGCAGGTTCTGGCCCAGAGCCAGAAGGCCTAAGATTGGATCTGAAGCCAGCTGGGACCACAGGAATGGACTGAAGGTCTTTCTGCTGTTCAGACCCACCTTTATTTCTGCAGAGAACATCTAAAGTTCTGCTGTGAACCGCCCCGTGGTTCAGCTGGAGCCACCATGTTTGAAGGAAGCGAAATGATCAAGAACTCCATACCCACTGTCAAGCACGGAGGTGGAAACATAATTTGGGCCAGTTTTTCTGCATCAAGGAGACAGTAGAAGGTCCATGGGTCACCAAGAACTTTCTTCACTCAGCCAGAGCTGGTCACCAGTCCTGCAGAACCAGTTCGTGTCTTTTTCATACATGAGAATGTTCTAAAGAATAAAAAAAAGTCCTCAAATCTTCTTGTCTTCAAAACGAATCTCCTGATGCATGCTCAATAATCCAGGTAGAAAAATCTAAAAAAGTTACCGGTATATAGGGCTTGGGCCTGTGGGGGTCGGGGGTCTTGAGCTCTGGCGGGCGGGTCGCCGGGCTATGGGCTGGCTGGCGCTCTGGTGCCCGGCTCTGGCCGGGGGCCCTCGGCTCGCTGGTGGGTTGGGGGTTCATGTGCTGGGGGGTTGGGTGTCTGGGGGCGTGACTGGTGGCCAATGGGAGGGGGCGGGTAAACCCAGCCTGGGTGTCTAATGTGTTATGTGTTCTGAAAGTTGTTAATATGAAGGGTGGGTGTAGTATTTCTTCTGGGGTGGGGACTAAGTGGATGTCCTTGATGATGGTCTTGGACTATGCTTGGCCGGTGTGCGGGCCCTGGTTGGGGCCTGTTCTCGGTGCTTCCTGGCTCTGTCGGCGGTTGGGCGGGCGCTCTTGGCCGTGTCGTCCATATGGGATTTTGTGTCTTCTTGGGCGGCGGGCTGACTGCGGTTCGCAGGGGTCGTGGCGGCCCTGGTGGGTGTGGGCTGTTGGTTCTGCTGTTGGCGGCCCTCGGGACCGGGTCCCTCTCTGGTCTTGACTCAATGGCCTGGCAGTCGGAGAGGTGTTTCTTTTGCCTCGCTCCTTGGGTGGACCTTGGCGAACTGGGGGGGGTACGCAGGGTCAGCGGGGGAGCTGACTCGCTGCGGGAGCATTGTTCCTGCAGATATTTTCTCCCCATCCCTCACCACGCACCCCGCCCTCTTCATCTTAAATTAATACATGTAGGGAATTTGAGTCTCGGGTGTGCTACAACGGTTTTACATCTCTGTTGTTCAGAACCACCTGGGACTCAATTTTATATACACTTTAGACATTCATTCATAAACATCCTCATAAAAGTCACATATAGGGAATGGAATGAGCACTATGGTTATGGGTGGCGGGATGACATCACTCTCGCCCCCATGCCTATGCTCACTCAACATTATGCATTTAGACAATAAGGGCCTGGGTTAGAGTTGGAGTGGAGGGGAAACTGGTACAATGCCAGCCTTTGCTCCTTCTCTTTCCTTTTTAAGTACACTTTAGAACAACACTCACCAACAGTACATTTGGGGACGGGGGTGTGTGTGTCGGGGTCTTGATTTGTTAATTTCAATTTTATTTATTTATGTATTTATTTATATATATATATTATTTATTTATTTTTCTCTTACCCCCCTGGTTGCCTGGCGGACATTCTGGGGGTGGGCCGTCAGGGGTTGTGCTGGGGTGTGGGGGGGTTCGGGGCCTGCGGGTTCGCCGTGGGCGGGGCTGGCAGTGCGCTCCCCCTGGGGCTGCTTGGACTCGGGTGTCCTGTCCTGTCGGCAGGGCGCGGGTTGGGCCGAATCTTGGATGTCTGCTACTCTCCACCCCAGAATGAATGGGCCTACCTCCTGGGTTTGGATGTGGGCTGCCCCATGTAGGGGGCAGGTACATGTCTTGGACCTAGGGGGTATAGAGTGTGCATCGGGATTATGAATGGAACGTGTCGTTATTGTATGTCTTTCTGTGAGTGAGGGTGAGGATGAGGGTGGGTCTGAGTGAGTGTGTCTGTGTATGAATGTTTAAGTGTCAGGCTGGGACTTGGACTGCCCCCTCTCTGATACTTCTGATGCCTCCTACCCACTGCCCCCTTTGTCGAGCGGCCGAAGCGGCCGGTTTACATTCAAAGTCTATGGAGGAGACGCGTGGAGTCACGGCGAACAAGGAAGCGGCGAGATTCGAGTGATCGAAGCGGCGCGACGGCAGCCTGCACACGCACGCGCGCGTCGCCGTCGAGCCGCCGACGTCCCAAATGTTGATCTCTGGCGGCTCGACGCATCCGGCAAACAGTCGGGAGAGCCTCGCTATCTGATTACACAACCACAACGGGACTTTTTTCGGACTTTTTAAACTCACCGGATCGAGCCTCCAGGAATTGGACCCAAACTCCGGTAAGAAACGTGGCATTTTTACAGTTGCTGCTGACAGGCTGCTGTCCTCTCCAGTGTAGATCACCCCAAACATAAAAAAAAGTTTTAATCTCATCGAAGACCGTCGGAGGTGCAGTTAAAACAACAACTGAACCCGGAAAACAAGCCAGAGACCCCTCCCTCTGCTACCCCCTAGTGTACGTCATCAGACGGTGTTCAGTGGTTCAGTGGGACCGTGACCAGCGGCCAAAAGGGGACGGCAGGCGCGTTTCGAGTTGTGCAGTGGGTAGGAGGCAGGCTACTAGTGTCGCGCTCATGCCACGTGGCCCCCTGGTGGGTGTTCCTTTGCCTGCGGGCGTGCTTGAGGCCCTCACTATCTGGGGTTGGGCGCTTGGGCGTTTGTCGGCTCGGCCTGGTGGGGCTCGTGTCCTCTGGTCCTTTCGGGTCTGGGCCTGAGGGATGGGCGCCCCGGTGCCCGGGCCTCGGTGACCGGCCCTGGGGCTACGTCGGTGCAGCGGGCTCCGGCGGGGGCTATGAATTTGTCGCGTTTGGGGGGGTCATTGTGTGTGGTCGCTGGTGGGATTCGTCCGGTTCTTCCCCTTGGTCGGATCTGGGGAGTGGGCGAGTGGCTCGTCCTGTTCGGGTGGCCCTGGGGACTCTGGGCTCGGGGTCCTTCCTGGAGTCTTGGGCTTTGATCGCCCCTTCGTCTGCCTCGGGCTTTGGGGGGACGGATCTCTGATGCTTCACAGTCGCTACTAAATGTTCTATTGGAGGAACCTTATTCACTTATGCATGCTCACAACCACACACAAATGGATGCAGGGATGTATATGTAGATATATGCAGATATGTAGATGGGTATATGAATGAATATAAATGTATATGTATGTATACTGTATATATATTTGTAGGTATGGGTATGTATATTTATAGAAATCTACTGCAAGGTCATGAAGATTATTAGTCTTTATGCATGTATGTTTCGTTGCTGTGTTCTGTCATGTGCTTTGCAGGATTGCGGACGGAGGTTAGGTGTGTTTGCCTTGTGCACTTTTTGTGGATAATTGTTGTTTTGTTATCTTACTTTCTCTTTTCTTTCTCTCTATTAAAAAAAATACATATTGGAGTGAGAGGATGGCTATAAGGTGAGAAGGGAGGCCATCTATAAATGAAAAAAAAATAATAAAAAAAAATAATAATAATCCAGGTAGAAAAATCTAAAAAAGTTACCGGTAGGTCTGGTCCTCTGGACATTCAAAAAACAAAACAAAACAAAAAAATTGTAGAAACGTTTTTGACTGACTGAAGACTGAGGAAGCCTTTCGGATGAAAGACAAAACATTTCTACAATTTTGTTGTTTTGTTTTGTTTTTTGAATGTCCAGAGGACCAGACTTACCATTTTTTCCGGAATATAGGTCGCGGTTTTTTGTCTGTTTTGCATGCCCTGCGACCTATATTTATACCTATTTATGGCTTTTTATAATAATAATACTGTACTAATTAATTTAATTTATAACGCACTTTTCATTAACAAAAATCTCAGTGCTACAAAGTGAAACTAAAATCAAAGATCAAATTAGAAACAAGTGATAAAATCAAGTAAAATCAATGATAAAACAACAAAAATCAATTATAAAATCAATTAAAAATAATGATAATATCAACTAAGATCTAAGAGAAAATCATGCAGAGGCAGAGTAGGCTCGCTTAAAAAGAAAAGTCACTTTCGGCCACTAACGTTCTAAAATAAGCTGATTTGTAATAACAAAAATTAAACAGAGACACAATAACATATATATTCAGCTAACAAATATTTATAGGTGCGACATATATTCGGGTGCGACCCGTATATGGATTTTTCCAATTTTTTGGCAATAATTGGACAATGCGACCTATATTGCCAAGATGGTCTAGTGGCAGGGCTTTTGACTTGGGACCCGAAGGACGCGGTTCGCGCCCCGGCCACTACCCACCTTGGGGTGTCTATGAGTGCACACCTATTTCTCCAGCTCCCCGGGCGCTTTCGGGCTGCTCACTGCACCACCTGGTAGGTGGTTGGGTTAAATGCAGAGACGAATTTCGTCTGTGTATGGGAAACATATGCAGATGACAGGAAAAGACATTATTATTATTATTATATTCCGGTGCGACCTATATTCCAGAAAATACGGTAACTTTTTTAGACTCTTGTTTAATTCAACCAGAAGTAAATGTGTTTGGGCCGGTGTCGTTCGGACTGCGTCCACAACGAGACAAAGGTCGCTCGTCCTGCAGGGCAGAAGTTTCTATTGTTGGACAGCATCTGGTCTGCACCTCGCTCTATTTTCAGACCAAAACACGAAGCGTCTCTTGACTGTCTGACTCATCAACTCACTGAATCACTGACTCAACACTGCAGGAAACTAAATGTCCAGAGCTTCATGATGGAATCACCCGCCGCCTGCCATGGTACAGATTTAAACTGAAACAGAAGAGACCGAGTTGAAGACGTCTTGGATGATTTGATGAGGTCTGATACTGCTCAGAGTCTGTGTTAGGGATGACTTTCACCACACTAAACGTAGCTCCTGTTCTGTAAATATGACTGAGGGTTAGATGATTGCTAAAGTCAGACAGCTCCTTTGTGTTTCTGGAAAGGCCTCGATTATTTCAGCAAGAAAACACAAACCTGCTCCCTGCATCATCACAAGAGCGTGAAGAGCCCACCTGCAGTCCAGAGCCAACACAAAAACATCCAACAACTAGTCTCCTCAGTTTGTCTAAAACCTCCAACAACTGGTCTCCTCAGTTTGTCTAAAACCTCCAACAACTGGTCTCCTCAGTTTGACTAAAACCTCCAACTGGTCTCTTCAGGTCCTCCAGAACCTCCAACAACTGGTCTCCTCAGTTTGTCTAAAACCTCAAACTGGTCTCTTCAGGTCCTCCAGAAACTCCAACAACTGGTCTCCTCAGTTTGTCTAAAAACCTCCAACTGGTCTCCTCAGTTTGTCTAAAACCTCCAACAACTGGTCTCCTCAATTTGACTAAAACCTTCAACAACTGGTCTCCTCAATTTGTCTAAAACCTCCAACAACTGGTCTCCTCAGTTTGTCTAAAACCTCCAACAACTAGTCTCCTCAGTTTGTCTAAAACCTTCAACAACTAGTCTCCTCAGTTTGACTAAAACCTCCAACAACTGGTCTCCTCAATTTGACTAAAACCTCCAACAACTAGTCTCCTCAGTTTGACTAAAACCTTCAACAACTGGTCTCCTCAGTTTGTCTAAAACCTCCAACAACTGGTCTCCTCAGTTTGTCTAAAACCTTCAACAACTAGTCTCCTCAGTTTGACTAAAACTTCCAACAACTGGTCTCCTCAATTTGACTAAAACCTCCAACAACTGGTCTCCTCAGTTTGACTAAAACCTCCAACAACTGGTCTCCTCAATTTGACTAAAACCTCCAACAACTAGTCTCCTCAGTTTGACTAAAACCTCCAACAACTAGTCTCCTCAGTTTGACTAAAACCTCCAACAACTAGTCTCCTCAGTTTGACTAAAACCTCCAACAACTAGTCTCCTCAGTTTGACTAAAACCTTCAACAACTGGTCTCCTCAGTTTGTCTAAAACCTTCAACAACTAGTCTCCTCAGTTTGACTAAAACCTTCAACAACTAGTCTCCTCAGTTTGTCTAAAACCTCCAACAACTAGTCTCCTCAGTTTGACTAAAACCTTCAACAACTGGTCTCCTCAGTTTGTCTAAAACCTCCAACAACTGGTCTCCTCAGTTTGTCTAAAACCTTCAACAACTAGTCTCCTCAGTTTGACTAAAACCTCCAACAACTGGTCTCCTCAATTTGACTAAAACCTCCAACAACTGGTCTCCTCAGTTTGACTAAAACCTCCAACAACTGGTCTCCTCAGTTTGTCTAAAACCTTCCAACAACTAGTCTCCTCAGTTTGACTAAAACCTCCAACAACTGGTCTCCTCAGTTTGACTAAAACCTCCAACAACTGGTCTCCTCAATTTGACTAAAACCTCCAACAACTGGTCTCCTCAATTTGACTAAAACCTCCAACAACTGGTCTCCTCAATTTGACTAAAACCTCCAACAACTGGTCTCCTCAATTTGACTAAAACCTCCAACAACTAGTCTCCTCAGTTTGACTAAAACCTCCAACAACTAGTCTCCTCAGTTTGACTAAAACCTCCAACAACTGGTCTCCTCAGTTTGTCTAAAACCTCCAACAACTAGTCTCCTCAGTTTGACTAAAACCTTCAACAACTGGTCTCCTCAGTTTGTCTAAAACCTCCAACAACTGGTCTCCTCAGTTTGTCTAAAACCTTCAACAACTAGTCTCCTCAGTTTGACTAAAACCTCCAACAACTGGTCTCCTCAATTTGACTAAAACCTCCAACAACTGGTCTCCTCAGTTTGACTAAAACCTCCAACAACTGGTCTCCTCAGTTTGTCTAAAACCTTCAACAACTAGTCTCCTCAGTTTGACTAAAACCTCCAACAACTAGTCTCCTCAGTTTGTCTAAAACCTCCAACAACTGGTCTCCTCAGTTTGTCTAAAACCTTCAACAACTAGTCTCCTCAGTTTGACTAAAACCTCCAACAACTGGTCTCCTCAATTTGTCTAAAACCTCCAACAACTGGTCTCCTCAGTTTGTCTAAAACCTCCAACAACTGGTCTCCTCAGTTTGACTAAAACCTCCAACAACTGGTCTCCTCAGTTTGACTAAAACCTCCAACAACTGGTCTCCTCAGTTTGACTAAAACCTCCAACAACTGGTCTCCTCAATTTGACTAAAACCTCCAACAACTGGTCTCCTCAGGTCCTCCAGCTCAGGTCTTTAAAATGTGTTGTTTAAGAAGTTTGTCAGAGGAAACATGGAGCTGGAACCACCAGATTCTAAATAATCTGAGAACATTATTTAGCTTCAACAGGTGAGATTTACTGTGAATCAAACTGGGTTGTATAAAATCTTATTCTGGTTTTATTTACATTTTACACGACGTCCAAAACTTTTATCAGAGTTGAAGTTTTATTAGCTCACGTCTGAATCATCATTTAAATATTTTACTATAGAAATACAAATTAAAGGGACGAGTTTCTCACCTATACAAAGTCTCACATTTTAACAATTTCAAAAAGTCCTTCAGTAAAAATGAGTCCAGATAAAGTACTGTAGTTAAAAAAGCAGGTGAAGAGGCTTTTATTTTGAAGGTCAGTGCAGAGACAAGCATGTTTCTGTTAATCTCAGAGTTTCTGCAAAGATTATTTCAGGGCTGAGAGAACTGAGACAAAGACTCAGCTGAGAGCTGGGTGACGTCAGAGGCTGCACACACATGCACACCTAAAAGCTAACTAAATATAGCAGCATGGTAGATTAAAGCAACAAAAAAAAGGCTGAAGAAGTCAAACACAGAGACAAGAGCTGATCAGATTTCAGAGACAAGAATGTTTTTAAAAGAGCTGAAGAGAAGTCGGTTTGTTTCTATGGTGATAATAAATACTGTATCTGAAAAGTATAAAAGCTAAAAAATAAGACTCTTGTTGGTTTTCAGCTGATTGCTCAGCGGTGGCACCTATTGTACGACTGTTAGGATGAGCCGAAAGGCCCGATTCTCCTTTTATCTGCTGAAACCTCCTAACGTGACCTCCCTCACCTCCCATTAAAATTCTGGCTGGGGTCCAAACGGAGCCGAGGGCCCATTTAATGAGTTTGGTTCCCAGGGAAAGAATAACTGGACTAGATCAGCCGAACGTTCAAAAGCAGCCGAACTCGTCTTTCAGCACGAAAACCCAAATGAGTGTTTACATCCAGACACAACAACAGTAAAGATGTGTAGAATTTTTTTTACAGAATAAAAGAAGCTGGAAGAGAAAACAAAGTCTGAACAAACAAGTTTTAGATACATTGGTTTCAAACGGCTGAGAAAATCAAATCAAAATGATTGTTAATGAACAGTTTGAGTCGTAACAAGAGAAGCTGAACGCAGAGGTAGGAAATTTGCTGAAACTGAATTTTAAAAGCTAAAAGAAACAGAAGCAACAGCTAAAAGCTGGCCAGCAAAACATTAGGTAAAAGCTAAAGTTAGCAAAAAAGGAGGATAAGATATGAACTCAAACTCAAAACTACATAGAGCAAATGACAGCTAAAGGCTAAATAAGCTAAACCTAAAACACTAAAATTAGTGAAACACTGGATAAAAGCCAAAGTTACCAAAGGGTCTAAAAGCTAAAATTAGATAGGTAAAAGCTAAAGTTAGAGCAAAGAAGGCTAAAAATTAAAATCAGCAAAACATTAAGTAAAAGCTAAAGTTAGAAAAGGATTATGAAAATGTGAGCTCATACAGTGTACAGCAAAAGATAGCTAAAGGCTAAAATAGTTAAGCTAAACCTAAAACACTAAAATTAGTGAAACATAAAAGATAAAAAGTTACCCAAAAAGGGTCTAAAAGCTTAAACGACCTGAAAATTAGCTAAAATTAAAAAAAACATGACTAAAAACTAACATTAACCAGCCAAAGGTTTTGATATACAAACAGCTAAAATGCCCCAAAGTAGAGTTTTGCTGCAGAAACAAACATAAACTGACTTTCAAAGGGTAACAAGTTCACGTCAGGCTTGTTTCACACCGAAGAGGCTCGAGCTCGGTTCTGATTAATAATGGATCGGTAATCGGACCTCAGGGGCCCGGCAGGATGGAAAGTTTTGTTCTTCGTTGGACGAAACTGGGTCAGAGACGATCAGGTAAACAATGTGTCTCGGTCTAAACAAACTGCCTGAAAACCTTGTCAGACGACGTAAAAAAAAAAAAGGTCTGAGTCACTGAGCTAAAACAAACAAAAAAAAGGAGCTAAAGTTCAACTACTCCAACATCGTCTGTTTGGGAAAAAGTCAAGTAAAACTACAAATTCTTTCAAAGTTTCTGAAACAGCAAAAGTGTTTGGGTCTCCTGGGGTGGTTCTGTCTGGAGAACCAGGGTCTCGAGTGGTACTCTGGCCTAAAGGGAGGGGGTTGGTCTGAAGAAGACCTTCATGAGGGAAAACCACAGAAAGGAACTGGTCTGGAACTGTGAAACCAGGCCAGACTGAGCCTCGATGGACCCTCTCGACCTGAGGGGTGAGAAATCAAGACCAGGCCAGTCAAGTGGGAGGGGGTCTAGACCTGCTGATTCCTGGTGTTATGGTCTTGATGGAGAACGAGCCAGAGTTCATGTAAGGGTCAAGCAATACAAACTAAATACAGGCTGGCTCAGGAACCTAAGTCCTGGAGAGGGTCTAGAGTTTCTCAAGGTACAACAGTCACCTGGAGAGGATTGACTGCAAGGAACATCCTCCCAGTCTACGGCTGCCAGACACACCTGGTGAACCCTTTAAAGGAGTGACCTTTAGGGGTCTGACACCTCCCATCTACAGGAGGGTTTAATGGCCTCCCAGAACTCTGGTCTGAAGGTTGTTGGTGCATGTGGCAGCAGCAAGTCGAGGACCGTTGGTGGTGAAACCAAACTCTGATCATTCCTTGAAAGAGTGCTTGGTCTTAAACGCCACCTTTATTGGCTTTCCCTGCTTTGACCAGGTTGTTTATATGAAGCACCAATTAAACCAACAAGACACCCCCGTCATCATGCTGCTGGTGCTGGCACCACCCTGACAGGTGATGGGTTCCTGACATTTGGACCAGAAACCCTCCCAGCAGTTTAAATCTTGCCCGGACTCAGATCCTGATGAGTCTGAGAGCAACAACCCGAGACACTCGTGTCAAGAGATTTGTCTTTCTCAGCCTCTAATCTGATCACGGATAATGTGCCGTCTTCCTCCGGTGCTTTAGTCTCACTGGGATTACAGAGTCTGAAACATCACAAATTATAATTTACAGAAACAACTAAAACTAATTTCTATGAAGAAACGACTCCAACCCAAACGATCCTTGAGGAGTTTGAAACATCTCAGCATCGTTTAAACCCACTGACTCGTCTTTGCTAACTGGGCGGGCCTCCCCCCTCTGATCAAGTCGTGTGGCGGGTCGACCCGTGCAGATCTTCATGTCGAGTCTTCCAGGGTTCAGGCCCAAGTGTTTGTTGGGTTCCAGCTCAAGACTTTAAAAAAAAAACAAGCTGCTTAAGCAGCTCAGAGCTGCTATTCCAGGCCTCAGGCGAGTGGATTAGACTTCGGCTTCTGGTCCGTGGAGGTGAGCAGCTGAAGGAGAACACATCGCTTTAGATTCCTCTGAAGCACGAGTCAGCTTCAAGGTGCCTGCGACGTCACATTTTTGGAAATAAACATGACTGAATCACTGGAAAGATCAAATAACACATAGCCCCCCCCCCAAAAAAAAAATTCATGTTGCTGGGATTAATAGGTTATTGAGATATTCTCATGCACAGTAACAGGAAGTGATGTCAATAACAGGAAGTGATGTCAAAGGGGAATGCCTGCATGTGAACAGAACCATGATGGCTACCAATACAGCTGAGAAGATTGGACGTTTCTTTAGAGTAGGGGTCACCAACGTGGTGCCTGCGGGCACCCGGGTGCCCCCAAGGACCATTTGGTGCCCCTGGACCTGTTCTAAAAATAGCACAACTCACTACTAAGATGCATTTAAAATTTCATTTAATTCAGTTGTTATTCTTTTTTGTATTTATATATATTTGTAAATGGCTATCTTAAAAATATGTTCTTAAAAATATGTTTATTATACCCTGATGCATGCTCAATAATCCAGGTAGAAAAAGCTAAGTCTGGTCCTCTGGATATTGTTTCCAAATATCTGGCATCTGTGTACTCATCCCTTTAGTTGGCAGCTGAGAACACCACATACAGAACACCATGGACTTTGTGGATAAGGTGAGGGATGTCATCATGGAGACTGATGAAACAATGGTCTCTTTTGATGTCACATCACTCTTTACGTGCATTCCTGTTGATGAAGCAGTAGAGGTGGTCTGTTTAAGGTTAAAATCAGACACCACTCTGAGCAACAGGACCACACTTTCCACAGAACAACTGTGTCAACTCTTGAAACTGTGCCTGCAGTCAACCTACTTCACATATGGGGAGCAATATTATAGGCAGAAACATGGGTGTGCTATGGGGTCTCCAGTTTCTCCTATTGTTGCCAACCTGTACATGGAGGAGGTAGAAAAGAGAGCTTTGACATCCTTTTCAGGGAGACCACCAAGTCATTGGTTCAGGTATGTTGACGACACCTGGGTTAAAATTAAATCTCAGGAAGTCCAACATTTCACTGATCACATCAACTCTGTGGATAAATATATCAAGTTCACACGAGAAGATGTAAAAAATGGCAGGTTGGCTTTCTTGGACTGTGAGGTCTCAGTTTCTGATAGAGGAAATTTGCAAACTGAGGTGTACCGCAAACCCACCCACACAGACCAGTATTTACAGTTTGACTCCCATCACCCTCTGGAGCACAAGTTAGGAGTCATCAGGACTCTGTATCACAGAGCAGACAGCGTCCCCACTAACTCAGGAGCCAGACAGAAGGAGAAATCACACACAAAACAGGCTCTAGAGAAATGTGGATATCCTAACTGGGCCTTCCTGAAAGCAGAGAAGAAACCCAAACAGGACTCCAGCCAGCCATCAGGTGAAAAGAAGGAACCCAGACCCAGACCAGTGGTCATTCCGTATGTTGCGGGAGTTTCAGAGACATTGAGACGTTTATTTTCTAAACACAACGTCCCAGTGGCTTTTAAACCCCAAAATACATTACGGCAAAGACTGGTTCATCCCAAAGATCCAGTCCCCCGGCACAAACAGAGTAATATTGTGTATGCTGTTCAGTGTCAGGAGGGCTGTGATCAGTCTTATATCGGGGAAACTAAACAGCCACTGGCCAAAAGGATGGCCCAGCACAGAAGATCAACATCATCAGGTCAGGACTCTGCGGTCTACACTCATCTCCAGGCCAGCGGTCACTCTTTCAGGGATGAAGATGTTCACATCCTTGATAGAGAGGAACGATGGTTTGAGAGAGGAGTAAAGGAGGCCATCTTTGTGAAAAGAAACCGTCCATCATTAAACAGGGGTGGAGGCCTCCGGGTTCAACTGTCCCCCTCTTACAATGCTGTTATTGCTAGTATCACTCAGCCCTCTGTGATAGCAAACAACCATCAGGGTGCTAACAATCCATCGTCAGGCTGATGGTCCTCCTTGATCATGTGAGCAGCTGGTCGCACGTCTTTTACCCCCCGTTGAGTGAAAAAAAGTTGCGCAACTTCCGTCTGCACTCCCGCTGCGATCCCCCGGTGACAGCTGTCTTGTACATGGCCCCCAAGCAGAACTCCGAGACGCGATGTGGCTCGCAGCGTATGATTGGTTCAAAGTTTGTGGGCGTTTTTTGTTTGGATGTCCATATTGTTTAAAGGAAACAACCTCAAAATAGCAACACGCCTCAGTGGCTCACCGGATAAGCGTAGGGTTTCCGCTCCAAAGCTTTTCTCGACTCGGGTTTGAATCTCACCTGGTTGAAGTTATTTTACGTTTGTCTTTTATTGGATGAAAAAAAAGGAGTTAATATGCCTGTGGTTAACACAAAATCCTTTTTTTTAATCCAGTAAAAGACAAACGTAAAAACACTTCAACCAGGTGAGATTCGAACCAGAGTCAAAAACCTACGCTTTTCCAGTGAGTCACCGAGGCATGTTGCTATTTTAAGGTCAACGTTTCCTTTAAACAATCCGCCCCTCATAAAATCCTGGCTACGCCCATGATGACGGACTCACAAATCGAGGTAATGGAGCCTATCATATTAAATCCGTTTGTCCTGATAAAACATGCAGTGGGAGTGCGCGTGATGTATGCAGTGGGAGGGAAGAGGGAGGGATTATCCCCACGTCTTAAAGAAGTATAAACACTCAATGCGGTCGGTGACACACATGCAATTACGTCATCGCTGGGTTCACTTAACGGGGGGTAAAAGACGTGCGACAAGAAGTATAAACCAGGCTCAAGACTGAGCTGAATACAGCATCTCAGACTGAGGAAGTCTTTCAGACAAAACATTTCTAGTTTTTTTTGCTTTGTTTTGTTTTTTGAATGTCCAGAGGACCAGACTTAGCTTTTTTAGATGTTTATTATACATTTTTTTCAATGTACGCTTTGTTATTTCCGAAGAGTTTATCAAACTGGTGCCCTTTGTATGACTCCGTACCCACGAAGTAGCTCTCAGTTTCGAAAAGGTTGGTGACCCCTGCTTTAGAGCATCAGAAACAGACTCAGAGTTCAAATGTTTCAATAAGACGACCACAAAGTTCCTCTTTGATGTCACTTCCTGTTTCACTTTGACTGCACCAAGTCCAGAAGAAAAAAAAAAAAGCAAGTTCTGTGTATAAATGGATAAAATCAATCAATCATCAATCAATAAGATGTTTTCTTCCACTTTTTGTATTTGTAGGATCTTTATGTCAGGTACTTTAAAAACTGAAGCAAATTAAAGTTTTATTCTGAAATGTTGGAAACGTTCCCTGAAGGTCAAAGGTATTCTGGAGGTCATCGTGTGAACAAAGCCTAACGTTACAGAACCACTAGGGCTCCATTAATGTTCCCCAAAAGGAACATAATGAAAGAACGACTGCCCTGGGGTTCCCTGAAGGCATCGCTCCCTAACGGTTGTGGAGGAAACACTGTTTAGAGAACCGTTGGCGAGCAGTCATTAAACGTCAATGACCGAAAGCTTTTAAAACCTTGCTGGTGAAGATTCTCAGTCGTCCAGGACATGATAAAATCAAAAAAGGCGTTCAATACAGAACAACTGGACCTTTTAAAACCTTCAGACGATATTTTACTAAAAGACCAGGAACGGTGATCTGAGTCTTCAGAGAACATCATAACCACTGCAGATCTCTCTGTAATGGCGCTGATGCTTGCCGCCATTTTTGTGTTTGCTGCAGTGGCTTAGCTGTGGCGGCCATCTTGAACTGTGCTGACTCTTAACCAGCTGAATTTTCCAATGATTAGAGCTCCACTAGAGATATTTTGCTGACGGAAAAGACAGTTATCGCCCACCTGTGATTAAAAACAAACAATCCTTTGGCTCCATGTTTTATTTGCAAAATCAGTCAATAAAACTATTAAATCAACAGATTGCAGCTGTGAAACAACAAAAAAAAAGGTCATTTTTATGACTCACATCAAAGTGCCAAAAGGAAAAATAAATCCCATACTTTGGGCAGTAAAGTCACTTTTATATAAAAATTATAATCATTAAACTACTGTTGTCTGATTTCAACTCCTGCTTGATGCAAGCAGCGGACCGGTAACAGGAAACAGAACCGGTTCTACAGTAACAGAAAACTGAAGCTTGGTTCTGCTTGACCCAAATCACAGACAAACGACACCAGGAGGAGAACGTGATCCACCTTCAGGTTCTGGGTTTGGTAGCGAAGGTGAGGTACCCTGTGTGACCCGGCATCTCTCTGGGCGGTGTGGTCGTCTTTATGGAGATGGAGGCGTGGCTTAGAGTGGCAGTGGGAGGGGCCTCCTCTGTAGTGCCCATCTCAGAGGGAGTGGAAGGGTCTGGGCCGAAGTCGGGCAGAGGCAGGGAGATGGTTCTGACGTCGTGGACCCTCAGCAGGACCTCTAAGGTGCTGATCTCCTGGAAGCCGTGATCCGCCAGCGCCTCGCATGTCCTCTGGACCTGCTCGATGCACGGAGAGAAGGAGCAGAGCCGGCCTCCTGCAGGAGACGCAACACAAACAAACCAGACCGGCATGAGATTGCCCAGTGATTTATGAGATATTTTACTGACAGTTAAACACTGATTAAGTTTTATCCTGATGCATGCTCAATAGTCCAGGTAGAAAAATCTAAAAAAGCTAAGTCTGGTCCTCTGGACATTCAAAAAACAAAACAACAAAATTGTAGAAACGTTTCGTAACGTTTCTACAATTTTGTTGTTTTGTTTCGTTTTGTTTTTTGAATGTCCAGAGGACCAGACTTAGCTTTTTTTTTAGAAGATTAAGTTTTGTTTTTGGAACCCGGAGTAGATCAGTGACACATTGTCCTCTCCTCTGATCCCGCCTTCTGCATGTGTTGCTCCGCCTATCGGAGTATTGCTCCGCCTCCTGCTGTAATCCTCTCAGGGTTTCTCTCAAGAGTCAAGGCCTGCTGGTGATATCTTGAGTGCATCAGACCATCAGGTGGTCTCCTGGTGGTCTACAAACGGCAAGCTGTGTTTTTAGATGCTGCGGTGTCAGATGTTGATCCTTTAAGGCTGAAATATACCTGAGCGTCCTCCCCTACGTCACTCTACGCGCTCATTTTGTGCGCATGCGTTTCGCTGATATAGCTTCAGAAGCTACGCTTTTCAAATGCTCGCGTTTTCGCTCCAAATCCTTGTTGACGAATTTTGTCTGTGTATGGGAAACATACGCAGATGACAGGAAAAGACATTATTATTATTATTATTATTATTGTTTCGCTCCAAATCCTGGTTGTCATGTGAGCAGCAGCAGCTGCCCCGTCTGCAGCTGCGAGCAGAGGGGGACAAACTGAGGTCGCTGATTGGTCACTTGCTGACACGCCTACTGAAATGATTGACAGCTCATGAGACACGCGCTGGCTTCGGTCCAGAGGAGCAGCTGTTCGCTTCGCTGCTCCCGTGGTGGTCTTTTATCACTTTATATGTTAATATAAACTTCTAAAAAATAAAAATAAAAACAGGGAGCGCTATTCCAGCTACCCAGAGCCATATATATAGAGAGTTCCGACACTCTTTGATGTCGCCGACAGGCGGTCAATCGTTCCAAACAACGGCTATGGAAACCATGTGGAGCTGCGCCCTCTGGCGGCGACGGAGCGCTACTGCAGGCAGCTTCAGACTTTAACCAGAGCCATGGAACAAATCGCCCCCTCCATGACCCACGTGACTTCCGCATTCCATTCTTACAATGGAACTCTATGGGAGTGTCGCAACTCTCACTTTATATGGCTCTGCAGCTACCCACAGCCCACCAGGAAATATTTAAAACATCGCGCTGCCAGGTAGGACATGAATTCATTCATTTCAATCATCGAGTGAACGGAGGAAGAAGCGATTACTTGACTTTAGGCAAAAAAACAAAAGGCCCGATCAGCGATAAAGAAGAGGAATTTAAGTCATTTGTGTAACATACAAAACAGTCCGGCGCCGGGGAAGTTTATGGTCAGACACCGCGCAAGCGTGCGCGGTCGTAAAAAAAAAGCTTTGCGCATTCGTGCCCTGAGGGGCTGCGCGGGGCTACGCTTTTGCTTCAGCGTACGTACGTCGTACAGAGGCGTCTAGTGAGTACGCTCAAGTATATTTCAGCCTTTAGTGTCAGATTAAAATTCATGTTTTTACTTGTTTGGCATTATTAGTCTTAAGACTCAAAGAATAAACGATCTACACTGACAATAGTACCGGTATACCCGAAAGATTCTCTGTTCCTGAAGTTCTGACAGACTTCAGTATCGCCCTCCGCTGAAAGAAGGTTGTTTGTTTTTGCTTGTGTTTGTCTGTTAGCAAAATATCTTATGAGCAAAAAGATGGATTTTAACGAAACCTGTTTAAAGTTTTCATTTGATGTAAATCAAAAAGTTCTGGAGCCAAGAGGGTCTGAGCATCTCTTCCATAGGAGAATTGATGCACTGCAAAGATCGGATATGTTAAAGATGGAGTCATTCAGCTTTTAATCATGATACAATTCAATGACTTTTGATTCAACACAATAAACACCCAATAAAAAATAAATTTAAAAAAGAATGATCTGATTCCCGTTACTGAAATGAATTATTTAGCACCTAATGAAAATTGGCAGCTCGTGAGCAGGTCTAGTTTGCAGATGTGTTTACCGTACTCGTCTTTTAGTAACTTGGCAGTAGGGCTGAACAATTACTTGCATTTGCAATAATATTGCAATATGATAAAAGATTTTCTAATCACAAAGGCTGCAATTTGACTGGTTACGTGACTTGAGAGTGAGCGGAGTGGAGAAAAACAGAGCAGGGAGTGGGAGAAGTCAATGCTGCGCTTGAAGTGGTTGCACTATGGCGTCAGGCTCGACAGAAGCCGATACATCTGAAAGTTTGGTACCAACGAGGGGCAGCATGTCCGTTGCTTGGAATTATTTTGGCTGTAAAAAAAATAAAACTCTACAACGACATGTATAGTGCAGAACCTGCCTTGCTGCTGTTGCTACCTCTCGAGGTAACACCACAAATTTTTATCAACACTTAAAAAACACCACAAAGCCATTTATGATAGTTGCATGACAAGAATGACAGCAACCAATGCTTCAACTTCAAGCAAACAAAGAACCATCCGACAGGGATCACTGGCCGAATTGTTTGAAGGTATTACCGGGTACTCCGTATGAACATAATTCGAAACGGCACGTGGAGCAATAACTGAGTTCATAGCGAAAGACATGATGCCCATTAATATAGTATATTAATATAGTGACCAAGCCTGGGTTTACGGCTTTGGTAAACACAGTGGACAAACAGTACAGAACGCCCTCGTGCGCACATTTTAGTCGTTGTTATCCTGAAGCTACAAAAAAAATGCAGAAAAGAGTTGCAGCGGAGCTGAAAACTGGAGTTTTTTGCAACTGAAACAGATTTATTGATTGTGTTCATTGAAACATACATGGGAAGAAGACGTTGAAAAATAATAGCATATTAAATCGCAATACTGAGGTAAAAAAAATTGAAACATCATAAAAACAATAAAACACTTTTGTTCAGAGGTGTCAGTTGATTCACAGATGGAAGCACAGTTTCAAGGTTTGCTGCTGTTCACAACGGTGCTGCTGCAGTTCCCCCCCTGACCTATAGGTGTTAGCAAACAGTAAGTGCAGCCAGAAGAGCAAATGTAACTACCGGTACCAGTACACTTTTAAGTTTTCTGTCATTCAGAGGAGAAACAAACCTGCTTCTGACTTTTAATAAACGGGCAGATTAAAGACTTAAAACCCCATTAGTCCACCAAAAAATGTCAATAACGTCTGGAAAAATCTGACCCAAAGTAAATTAGAAGCTGTTGTTGCAACCTTTGGAGGAAATTCAAAAGCGTAGTCTCACTGTAAAGGTAACACTCTGACTTTTTAACCTCAGCAGTCAAAGTTACTATAACGGATATGTAATTGGTGCACAGTGGCTAATATTGACTCTGCAGACAGAGACCACAGCTTAACTCAGTCGAACAAGAACTGTGTCAGTCAAAAGTGGAGGGCTATTCGGCCATTTTGATATACTGTAGTGGTGTTTAGACTGGAAACCCTTAGTGGAAATGGAAAACTCAAAAACAGCTACAAGGCGTTTGGTTTTACGGTTTAGCTAAAGATTTGGTGTAGTTGTAGCTGAGAGTAGTCCACAGCTCACACTCTGAGTACCAAGGGACGTCAAAGACAGTGACCTTAGGCCTTTTGTTAAACATCCTTGACTTGTTGGCTAATGTTGTGGAGCTTTGGAGTTTAAATAAAGTTTATTCAGCTGATTTCTCGTAGGTTCATCGGTAAAAGAAGTGTGACACAAAAAATGTAAAACTTTGTCGTTTGTGACCTGAAGGGGAGCAATAAACATTCTCATCTACTGTACTTCAGAGTGAACAAAGTCTTAAAAATGGACTCGTAAACGTCGTCATGGCTGTGCACGTCCTCTTGTCTCTGACCTTTGACCCCAGGAGCTGATAAGCATTTTGATTCGACTCAAAGTCACGTTCTCGTTCCAGTCTTCATCCAGAACACTAAATCAGCCTCCAGTTCCTCCAGAGCCTTGTTTATTCTGTACATTTGGGTTCTGAGCACCCAAAGGTTCTGGAAGTGACGCAGCTTTAGGTTCTCCGGGGCGCGGCTGACAGGGAGCGGAGATAAAATCAGGAGGAATTCTGAGGAGGGCTTTGTGTCTGGAAGCCATTACGTCAGACCGCAGCGTATTTCAGATTGCAGCCGCTCCTCGGCTCCCTGAAACAAGCAGAACTTTATGGTGTTCTGGTAACCGGGTCAAACAGCTGCCGGGTTGATCATTACACAGAGCAGTACAATCTAATGTGAAACCAGAGGCAACACGAGCTGCGCTGAGCCACGTCGGCTTCATGATACAATGTTATGTAACACAGACTGGGAGGAAGCGGGGAGTGAGGTAGAGTTCCTCTCAGACGGTTGGGGGTGGGGGGGTTCCCGCTCAGAGAGCAGGACTGCAGCCAGAACATGAAAAGTGTTTCTGCATCTGCAGAAAAACTCAAGGCAACTTTTCTTCCAGCCAGAGAGAAGCAATTTAAAACAAAGTTTACAGAGAGTGTTTCCTGTTTATGTCTTTATTAAGGTTGTTCTCTTTTGTTTATTCATCAAAACATTCGGCTCCATCAGGAACACGTTATGGCTTTTGTAGCGTTTATAGTTTTTGGATTACTTTATTTAAAGGCTTTCTTTGCAGAAATGCTTCTGTTTAAAATTTAATCTTTATTTAAAAAAAATTTTTTTTTTACTGAAACTTGCTTTGGCTTCCATTTTTGTCTTCTTTTGCTTCTTTTAGCCATTATCTGTCCAACTTTTGCATTTAGCTCTTGCTATATAAATTTAGGTGTTTTTTTATAGCTAGTTTTCAGCTTTAACACTTCAGCTAACAATTCATTCTTCAACAACAATCAGCTGTTAGTCAGCGCCCATGCTAGCTCTCCAGTTCAATACCTATATGTTTGGGCTGTTTTTGTCTCGATGGAAGTACACATTTTTATTTTTGTGTTTTAGATTCTGTCTGTTACTTTGACAGAAATCTAAATGACCAGGAAACAGATCTCTTAAATAAAAGATAAATGTCGTCTTTCACTTCACGAGGCGACACAAAAACTTCATTGTGTCAATCTGATCTTTCTGTCCTAAAGCGGCCTCGATGGCGGACACTCCACATGGACATCTTTCCGGGTTCGTTTGGTCAACGCTGACATCTCTATGGAAGCAGCTGATGTGATGTTGGAGCAGTGACGAGCTGCAGAGTCTGAGCAGTAAATTGATGTTTTTCCTTGTGAGCCACATTCAGCAGCTCTCTGCTCGCAGCCATACCCAGTATGGTCATGGGACTGCCTCTGAAGCAGCAGCGAAGTGGCAGCATACTATTTATCTGTGTGTGTGTGTGTGTGTGTGTGTGTGTGTATGAGAGAGAGAGAGAAGGCCAACAGCTTACTGTATATAAAAGGACTATGTAGCCATGGCACCATAAAAGGGAGTTGGTGGTGAGGAGGAGTAGGAGGGTGAATTCTTCAGTGAATTGGGTCCGTGTTCAGAACCGTGCTGCATTTATGTCCTGTAGGAAACTTTGAGAGTGAAACAAACAACTGAACCTCTGACTGAG
>JBBPBX010001218.1:30691-71218 GCA_038048925.1 Garcialebias charrua | reverse complement strand
AGGTAATACATTCAGCAAGTACTTTTACTTTAATACTTTAAGTATTTTTAAAAGCAAGTACTTATTTACTTTTACTTAAGTAAAAATATTAATATGGTTCTACTTTTACTAGAGTACATTTTTGTCTGTTTATTTGTACTTTTACTTAAGTACAGTGTTTGAGTACTTTCTCCACCTCTGCTAACTGATCCAGCAAAAGTTTTACATAAATAACATTAAAGGCTTGCTTCCTTTGGTCCAATACTGGTACTAGCACAATATTTACTGTTAGTGAATTGTACATGCAACCGTCTGCATAGAGTATGCAATTCACTATTTAAAGCAAGATTAAAAACTACACATAAAAATGCACTAAAAGCCATATATTAATCTCTATTTTTATTGCACAAATTCAAAACAAAAAATTCTCTAAACATTCTTGAAAGATAAAAGACACTTAAATATACATTTGTAAATTGTAACTATATAACATTTACAAAAATCTACCTTACATCGTGTATAACTTTACATTCAAATTAGATTAAAATATATTGTCATCATCACCTCAAATTAGTGAAAACAGCAGATCTATGAACAAGGTAGGAACAAACTTCTGGAAACCCAACATTTTCATGCCTCAAGTCACACAGAGCCCAGCGCCGAGCCTTCTTGCTTCTGACTGCACCAGCAGCGTCAAGCAGCTAGCAGGAACATACCATTTCATGCAGATACAGGGGGGTGTTGTTAAATATGTTGATGTTTGCTTTTTGGTCTGGGAGAGATAATATTTAAGTTTTACTGTTAAAACAAGTAAAAACAAAGCTACTACCATTAATGTATTATTATCAGGGGCCCACCACACCATGAAAAAAATAAATAAATAAAAAAGTCCAATCTCGGGCCCCTTTCAGTCAAGGGCCCCTGGAATTGTACCAACTTTTACCCCCCATACGGCGCCCCTGACTGCAGTGTTCACATTCCGATGATGTAGTTTCAAGCGCGTTCACGTGAGACGTGCGTTCTTCTGCAGAGCCAGTCTCTTCATGAAACAACGTCCACACAGCTTTGAATGTGCGCGCCGTTCATCTTTTAAGAAACGTTCCCAAACAGGAGACCGCAGTGAGAAGCTAACGGCTAGAGGCTGCGCGTGCTTCGCGATAATAGCTCCGTGCTGAAACGCGCCCAGGGAATTTTGTTCCGTGGCGCATATATCAAAGTTCAATGAGTGAAAAAATAACCGAAACGGTACGCAGCTGGACCGAACCGAACGTGACGTACCAAAACGGTTCGGTACACCCACCAGTACCGTTACATGCCTAATATATACATACATACATACATACATACATATTCAGCATATGCAATTACATGCACATCTACATATATACATACGATACCTGCATGTGTATCTCTGCATCTATTTTTCAAGTTTTCAAGAGTTTTCAAGATGGTGCCTTTGTTGACGGCACGCAGGCTACCTCTCCTGAGCTTTTTAATGTTGTTCGTGTTTTGCCTTTTTTTCATTGATGATATATCCTCGCTTCTGGGCTATGATCGCTCAACTCTTCAAAGTATCCAAGACTCACTAATCAACGTACCGACAACTGATAAATATGGACATTTTAAATCACCACCACCTTTCCTGGCGTTCGTTCCTGCCTACCTACGCCGCAGCACCAGTATGTTGCTACGTAACAAGTGCCGAAAGAAGATGCCGAAGGAGAGCAGGAGTCCTGGTCAGGTTCAAAAACTACCTCTCCTCTCATAGTACGGCTGACTTACCTCCGTAATTCAGCGTCTTTGATATTCACTGTTCCCTGGTTCATCGCCATCGCTGTCTCGTTTCTGTCAATCATGACGTCAGCGGTCAGAATCCATCTTGTCGCCCGGTGAGGACCCGGAAGCGAGGCTGCGTTCAACAGAACCATCGCTCGCTCGCTCGAGCTGCGGATGATGTAATTGGTTGTGTGCTAGTATGAGCAGCCCTGTTTAACGCCCGATTGATCAAGTGATTTGATCTCCACTCATTGTATGGTTCTGTTTCTGATGACTGAAACCTGACAGAAACCAGGAGACAACAGCGCCTTCTCCGAGCTCCTCCCACCTGGCTGCTCCTACCTGAATGCACCTCACTGTTGTGTTCAGTGATGCGTTCAAGTGCCGTTCGTTGCCTCCTAAAACCTACAGCAGCTTTGAGATCATGCTGTTTGTGCTGGAATCTGCAAAACCTCTGCTATGTGGGCTTATTTATCACCCACCACAATATAACAAGGACTTCCTCAGTGAGTTCTCAGAACTACTGGCTGAACTACTGCCAAAATTTGACAGTCTGCTTTTTTGTGGAGATTTCAACACCCATGTCTGCTGTCCAAATAATCAACTTGGATATGAGTTTCAGGACCTTCTGAACTCTTTTAACCTGTTACAGCCTGTGTTAGGGCCCACGCACAATCAGAGTCACACACTCAACTTAATTATCTCTCACAGCCTTCATATATCTGCAGTAGAGATTTTGGACACTTGTATTTCGGACCACTTTCCCATCATATTTGAATTTTCCATCCCTCCTGCAGTAAAGACTGTTCTCCCAGCATGTCTCTGCCACTCCGTCACCCCATCCACTCCAAGTCAGTTCACTGATGCCTTTAAAAGCACTGACTTATACTCTGCTGTCATCCTGGACCCATCTCTACATCCAGAGGGATTCATCACCTCCTTCCATCACACCTGCACAACGATCTTGGACTCCATCGCTCCTTTCAAACAGACTTCCTCAAAGATCAAACCAGTTCCATGGCTCAACGAATCAGCTCGGGCTCTTCAACAATGCTGCAGGAAAGAAGAACGCAAATGAGGAGTGACAGGCTTCATGTGTCCCAGGGAATACTGAGAGACTGTCTCTGGGAATATCAAAATGTTGTTAAGCAGGCCAAGTCACAATACCTCTCTAACCCCTCACACAAACTGTAGTTAGGCCTCTACAACGGAACTGTTTGCCCACTTAATTTGTGACACTTTGTGGACCGAGTCTTTTCTGCATCATTCATATTACTGTCATTATTTTCAGTTCTCAGACTACCTGGAATCACTGAATCTTATCAATACATCTGGATCTGCCAATCACTGCAACTTTCATTGTTTTTGGGTTCTGAATGATCGTGTCTTCATCAATGTTTCTCATGGTTCAATTATGGGTGCAAAATGTCACACTGTTAACTCCTGTAATTACATATCAGTGACAAAGAAGTCAAGTAAATGTCTGATATTAATGTTGTTATTGATCTTAGGGATTCAGTCCAACCCAGGTCCCTCCATTAACTACAGTATCAGTGAGTTTAAAAATAATTCAGGTCTCCATTTCCTGCATGTAAACGCTCGTAGCCTTCTAAAAAACTTGATGAATTGAAAATCCTAATCAGTTCTTCTGGGGCAGATGTGATCGTTATCTCTGAAACTTGGCTCAACAAATCTGTTTTGAAAAATGACCTGGCAATCAATGAATTTAAGATCTATCGTTGTGATCGTATTAAAAGGGGAGGTAGAGTCGCTATTTACATTAGAGACTCTTTGGCTGCCAGGATTGCATCTAAAAAAACAATTGCAAACCAGTTTGAGGCTAGCCTGGCCCTCGCCTTCCTGCACAGCTCCGCTCAATTCTCATTTCCCTTCACTTCACAGTCTGGGACTTCCCCCATCCACAAGGATTTCTCCGGTAGATTTTTGTTCGGACCAATCAGAGAACAGAAGGCGGAGTTTTGAACGACGTCGACTGACGTCGTCATTCAAAATGGCTGCCGCCACGAAGGAATTTTCAATAAAACAAGGTAAAAAACTATTATTTCTCTGCTGAGAAAAATATATTTCTTAGCTGACGTTATATCAGAAGTGTTCCTGAGCAATCAGAGAGCAGAAGGCGGAGTTTTGAACGATGTCGACTGACGTCGTCATTCAAAATGGCTGCCGCCACGAAGGAATTTTCATCAAAACAAGGTAAAAAACTATTATTTCTCTGCTGATAAAAAATATATTTCTTAGCTGACGTTATATCAGAAGTGTTCCTGAGCTTAACAGTTCCTAAATCAATTCACGAAATGGTCAAATCTGCTGGATTTAAATAGTTTCGGTTTGACATTTTCCAAACAGCCTCGGGTGCGCTACGAAAATAAATGATAAAAAATCGAATTTTATCTCAAATGTTTTATCTAGGCCAACAGTCAGTAAATTAGAGCCATATAATTACACACTGGTGGCAGAAAAAATATCCACCGAGTGGTTTCTGAGCAATTTATCTGATAGCCTGGACCTCGCCAGGCTAAACTAACAAAACTCCGCCTTCTGTTCTCTGATTGGTCCATTCAAAAATCTCCAGGAGAAATCGTTTTCAATGGGAGGAATGCCAGACCCTAGTCTGAAGCGAAGTGAAGGACAGGGTGTGGTTTTAACCAAGCTAGTTTGAGGCTTTAGCTGTGAACATCAGTATGAAGGGAGGTCAGATTTTAACTGTTGTAGGTTGTTATCATCAGTCTCACCCAGACTTCCCTCTCCTTAGCCACTTGGAGCAACTCCTCTGGGGGAATCCCAAGGCGTTCCCAGGCCAGCCGAGAAACATAGTCTCTCTAGCGTGTCCTGGGTCTTCCTCTGGGTCTCTCCCTCTGCAACACCTGAAGCTGTGTCCTCCCTGACTGAATTCATAGGAAATTTAAAACACAATGGGATTGTTATGGTAGGAGATTTCAACATTGATTGGAATAAGTCGACCCCCCTCTGTGATACATTCAAGGAATGTTGCCTATCTCTCAATCTAACACAAGTTATCGATTCTCCCACCAGACCAAACAAAAAATGTCCCGAAGAATCTTCCACCTTAGATCTGTTTTTCACAAATGCACCTCATAAATTTCCTGGTACAGGTGTATTTGGTAACATTTTGAGTGATCATTCCGTAATAACAGCTCTTAGATCTACTAAACTTCCACCTGCTAAGCCCAGAATAATTCAAAAAAGGGATTTGAAACGTTTCTGTGAACAATCATTCCTTTGGGATCTATCCCACTTTGATTGGCAACGTATTCTACTAATACTCTCCAATATTCTCCAAGACGTGAACACCGCTTGGAACTATTTTCAAAATAGTTTAATTTTCTTTGTAAATGGTAAATGGAGCTTATTTATATAGCGCTTTCCAGCCCCCTGTGAGGAGCCCCAAAGCGCTTTACAATACCAACCATCCACCCATTCATACACGCATTCATACACCGGTAGTGGTGACTGCCATGCAAGGCTCCTTCCAGTCCTACCGGGAGCAACTCAGGGTTAAGTGTCTTGCCCAGGGACACAACGACACATGGTGTGGGGAACCGGGATTTGAACCTCCAACCTTCTGATCGGGGGACGACTGCCATTACCACTACGCCACGGCCGCCCTGTAAGATTTGTAAACAAACACGCTCCTTTCAGTTCCTTTCCTTCCAGTTTAGGATAAAGGGCCGTGACAGCCCCTGGTTTACTCCTGAACTAGCTGACCTCCTGCACAGGAGAGATCATCTTTGGACCGCAGCAAGAAAATCAGACTCAGACTATGATTGGTTGAAATTTCGACAGCTGAGGAATAAATGCACAACTGCCATCAAAGCCGCAAAACGTAATTACTTTTCATCTCAGACCTCCAAAAATCTAACCGACCCTAAAAAAATTGGAAAACCATCAAATCTCTCTCAGGCACCCCCCAATCATCTGACCTACCATCATAACTTCTTGTTGACTCTGTTCCTTTGTCAAATACGCACGAGATCCTGAACTGTTTCAACAAACATTTTGTTGCTTCTAGTTCAGTTACAAATGGAAAATCAGCCACTTCATCTAATAATCAATCTTCTACAAATCAAATCCCTCCTACAAGTCAATCCTCAGTTAATCACACCTTCTCTTTTTCTCCGTTCTCAGTCAGTGAGGTAAATAAACTGTTAAAAGATCTTGATCCTAAAAAATCTGCAGGTCCAGATGAACTTCCACCTTATTTCTTAAGGCTGGCTGCTCATATCATCACAGTCCCTGTGACCCACATCTTTAATCTGTCCATAAGCCAAAACACCATTCCGGATGCTTGGAAAACAGCCTTTGTTCTTCCTTTGCTGAAGGGAGGTGATCCCACCTCACTGAACAATTATCGACCGATCTCTAAACTCTGCATTTTAGCCAAGGTTCTAGAAAAACTGATAAACTCTCAAATCAAAAATTATCTGGACTCATTTAACATCTTACCATCAATCTGGTTTCAGGAAAAAACATATTACAACAACTGCTTCTCTGAAGGTTCTTAATGACGTTGTTGAAGCATTGGATGCTATGGATTATTGTGCTGCACTTTCCTTCGACCTGTCTAAAGCTTATAACACTGTGGATCATAACATCCTGTGTCATAAGCTCTCAGCTCTCTTTTGCCTATCATAACTGTCTTCTCAGCCTCCCAGAGTGTACCTGCTGATGTTCCTGGCAAGTCAAACTCTAAATTTGATGCCCATTGTTTTTTTAAAATATTGTATAAATCATTCGTCCTTTAGCAGTGAGGTATTTAATCTCCAGTTTATACTTTTTGGGATTTTTTTCTTATGAGCTAAATTTAAAGTAACTGGTGCATGATCGCTGACAATTCATCTGTTGGTTTGGACTTTCATCTGTTGGTTTGGACTTTTGACCTGTAAGAACAAGAGCAAACTCTCGGGGATTGTCAGGATGCGCAGCAAAACTGCTGGCATAGACCTAAGGAACCTTGCAGACCTACATAAGGTGAGGTCAGTGAACAAGGCCAGGCAGATTCTGGCAAACCCTTATCACCCACTCCATGACGAGTTCAGGTTGCTTCCATCTGGACGCAGGTTTCTACAACCCAAATGTAGAACAAACAGATTTAAAAACTCATTTATCCCAGTAGCAATCAGGTTTCTTAATGCACACTCATTTTAACACTGTTATTTTAATGTTTTATTGTCTTGTGTTGATATGTGTATGTGTGTGTAAGTGCATATGTATGTATGAAACTGTGCACACCTATTGACTGCAAATCTAATTGCCACTCGGGGATAATAAAGGAACTTGAAAAAAATAAAATAATAGGGTGTATCTTAGTGTCTGAAATGTTGGTCAGCAATGATTTGCTTACTATGAAATAATCCAGACGAGAATAAGAGTGATACACATGTGAAAAGAAAGAATATTCTTTGCTATCAGGGTGAAGAGAACACCATACATCGCAGAGTCCATAATCACTCATGTACAGTTTAACTATATTTATGGATTGCCAACTGCATTGAGTTCCTACTGTATTCAGCCTGTCTATTTTATCATCTAGACCAAAGATAAGATCACTTCCCATTACCATTGAGCAATCCATGTGATTTTATATAATAGAAAAAAGAATGAATAAAAGTGGCAGCGTCCACATTTGGCCCATATATACAAACATTACAATATTTTTGGCTGAGTATGGATCCATCCATCCATCCATTCATTTTCTTCCGCTTATCCAGGGTCGGGTCGCGGGGGTAGCAGCCCAAGTAGGGAGACCCAGACTTCCCTCTCCTTAGCCACTTGGAGCAACTCCTCTGGGGGAATCCCAAGGCGTTCCCAGGCCAGCCGAGAAACATAGTCCCTCTAGCGTGTCCTGGGTCTTCCTCTGGGTCTCCTCCCGATGGGACATGCCCGGAACACCTCACCAGGGAGGCGTCCAGGAGGCATCCTAACTGGACGCCCGAGCCACCTCAACTGGCTTCTCTCGATGTGGAGAAGCAGCAGCTCTACTCCGAGTCCCTCCCGGATGACTGAGCTTCTCACCCTATCTCTAAGGGAGAGTCCAGACACCCTGCGGAGAAAACTCATTTCAGCCGCTTGTATCCGAGATCTCGTTCTTTCGGTCATAACCCAGAGCTCATGACCATAGATGAGGGTGGGAACGTAGATCGATCGGTAAATTGAGAGCTTTGCCTTTTGACTCAGCTCTCTCTTCACCACGACAGACCGGTACAGCACCCGCTTCACTGCGGACGCTGCACCTATCCGCCTATCGATCTCACGCTCCAGTTTTCCCTCATTCGTGAACAAGACCCGAGATACTTAAACTCCTCCACTTGGGGCAGGACCTCCTCCCCGACCCGGAGAAGGCATGCTACCCTTTTCCGGCTCAAGACCATGGCCTCGGATTTGGAGGAACTGATCCTCATCCCGGCCGCATCACATTCAGCTGCAAACCGCTCCAGCGAAAGCTGTAGATCACGATCTGATGAAGCCAATAGGACCATATCATCTGCAAAAAACAGAGAAGCGATTCTAAGGCCACCAAAACGGATCCTCTCAACACCTTGGCTGCGCCTAGAAATTCTGTCCATAAAAGTTATGAACAGAATCGGTGACAAAGGGCAACCTTGGCGGAGTCCAACTCTCACCGGAAACGAGCCTGACTTACTGCCAGCGATGCGGACCATGCTCTGACACCGGTCGTACAGGGACCTAACAGCCCATATCAAAGGGCCTGGTACCCCATACTCCCGGAGTACCCCCCACAGAACCCCCCGAGGGACGCGGTCGAATGCCTTCTCCAAGTCCACAAAGCACATGTAAACTGGTTGGGCAAACTCCCACGCACCCTCCAGGACCCTGCTGAGGGTGTAGAGCTGGTCTAGTGTTCCACGACCAGGACGAAAACCACACTGCTCCTCCTGAATCCGAGGTTCGACTATCCGACGGACCCTCCTCTCCAGAACCCCTGAATAGACCTTACCAGGGAGGCTTAAGAGTGTGATCCCCCTATAGTTGGAACACACCCTACGGTCCCCCTTTTTGAATAGGGGAACCACCACCCCAGTCTGCCAATCCAAGGGAACTGCCCCCGATGTCCACGCGATATTGCAGAGTCGCGTAAGCCAACACAACCCCACAACATCCAGAGCCCTAAGGAACTCAGGACGAATCTCATCCACCCCCGGAGCCCTGCCACCACGGAGCTTTTTAACCACCTTGGCGACCTCAGCACCAGAGATTGGAGAGCCCGACCCAAAATCCCCAGGCTCCGCTTCCTCAGTGGAAGACGTGCCAGTAGGATTGAGGAGGTCTTCGAAGTATTCCGCCCACCGACTCACAACATCCCGAGTTGAGGTCAACAGCACGCCATCCCCACCATAAATGGTGTTGGTCGCGTACCGCTTTCCCCCCCTGAGACGCCGGATGGTGGACCAGAATCGCCTCGAAGCCGTACGGAAGTCATTCTCCATGGCCTCTCCGAACTCCTCCCACGCCCGAGTTTTTGCCTCAGCAACCACCCGAGCCGCATGCCGCTTGGACTGCCGGTACCTATCTGCTGCTTCCGGGGTCCCACAGGCCAAAAAGGCCCAATAGGACTCCTTCTTCAGCTTGACAGCATCCCTCACCGCCGGTGTCCACCACCGGGTTCGAGGGTTGCCACCACGACAGGCACCAACAACCTTGCGGCCACAACTCCGATAAGCTGCCTCGACAATAGAGGCGCGGAACATGGCCCACTCGGGCTCAATGTCCCCCGCCTCCCTCGGAACGTGTTCAAAGCTCTCCCGGAGGTGGGAGTTAAAGCTCTGTCTTACGGGAGACTCTGCCAGACGTTCCCAGCAGACCCTCACAATACGTTTAGGCCTGCCAGGTCTGACCGGCATCCTCCCCCACCATCGGAGACAACTCATCACCAGGTAGTGGTCAGTTGACAGCTCCACCCCTCTCTTCACCCGACTGTCCAAGACATGTGGCTGCAGATCAGATGAGACGACAACAAAGTCGATCATCGAGCTTCGACCTAGGGTGTCCTGGTGCCAAGAGCACATATGGACACCTTATGCCTGAACATGGTGTTCGTTATGGACAATAACGATACGTGCGTCATACGTGCGTCTGCTCTTTGTGGACTTCACATCTGCCTTCAACACCATGATCCCCCAAACTCTGATAGACAAACTATCCACACTTGGACTAAGCCCCTCTATTTGTAACTGGGTCTTAGACTTCTTAACAGACAGACCACAGTCCGTGAAGATCCACAACTTCTCCTCCTCCACCATCACCCTCAGCACTGGCTCTCCTCAGGGATGTGTGCTGAGCCCTCTTCTGTTCACTCTGCTCACATATGATTGTACAGCCACACATCCAGGCTGTCATATTGTTAAGTTTGCAGATGATACAGCTGTGGTGGGATGCATCACAGATAATGATGAATCCAGCTACAGACAGGAGGTGGAACATCTGGAGAGCTGGTGCAAAGAGAACAACCTTCACATGAATGTGAAGAAGACGAAGGAGATGATTGTGGACTTCAGAAGGAACAAACACACCCACACCCCACTGTATATAGGTGGATCTGCGGTGGAGGTGGTCTCCAGCTACAAATACCTGGGTGTACACTTGAATGATAACCTCAGCTGGAGCAATAACACCACCAGCCTGATCAAGAAAGGTCATCAGAGACTCTACTTCCTCAGACGGCTGAGACGAGCCGGTCTGAGAAGCCCAGTCCTCACCTCGTTCTACAGGTGTGCAGTGGAGAGCGTCCTGTGCTCCAGTATCAACGTGTGGCATGGAGGCTGCACAGTTGCAGAGAGAAAAGCTCTGCAGAGAGTGGTGAAGGCTGCACAGAAGTCTGTGGGAGTCAGTCTCCCCACCATCACAGACATTTACACCTCCAGATGCAGAAAAAGAGCCACCTGCATCATGAAAGACCTCACTCACCCAGCACACTCACTCTTTGCACCACTCCCCTCGGGACGGAGGTTGAGGAGCATCAAATGTAGAACCACTAGACTGAGAAACAGCTTCTACCCTGAGGCTGTCAGACTCATGAATAAATAAATAATAAGAATAAACACTGCAAAATGTCACATCATACTGATACTGTACTGATCTGTTTCTTGTTGCTGCGTTCATCTGTGACCATCTGCTCATGTTCGTGCTGCTGTTTATAATGATGTTTTTCTACTACATTAGGGCTTAGTGTATTACTAGCTGATGTGATGTCTCTCTTAGTTAATCCTAGATGTTATTATTGTATTTCTCTTGCATTTGTTGTTGGATGTAACTGGGACCCTGTGTACATAATCTCGTTTTCAACACATGTACTACATGCGGTGCAAATGACAATAAATTCTCTCTGACTCTGACTCTGACTCTGACAATCCATGACGAGCACAGAAGTCCAACAACAGAACACCACTCGGGTTCAGATCAGAGGGGCCGTTCCTCCCAACCACACCCCTCCAGGTCTCACTGTCATTGCCCACGTGAGCGTTGAAGTCCCCCAGCAGAACAAGGGAGTCCCCAGGAGGCGCACCCTCCAATACCCCCTCCAAGGACTCCAAAAAGGGTGGGTAATCTGCGCTACCGTTTGGCGCATAGGCACAAACAACAGTCAGAGCCCCTGAGTATGGATAATTTTAATATTATATATTTACCGTGCGGGTCTATAACTGTGTCTAATACTATGAAGTTAACATTTTTATGTATTAATATTGCTATCCCTCTTTGTCTCGAGTTATAGCAGGCTGAGAATACATCAGGAAACTCAAGAGATTTTAGCTCATCCACAGTTGAGGGTAATTTATAAATTTCTTAGAGTAATACAACATCTGCCTTTAATCTTTTAATCTTGTTAAAGATTCCATATTTTCATATTGTCTACCGGTTCCATTAATATTCCATGTGACAAACCTTAAAGTGCCCATACGTGTGATTGTGAGAATATAGATAAACCAGACCCATTATCACAAATGTAAAAAATAATAAAACACCCATGCAAAAACATAATCCTTGAGGGTTGACTATTTATCATTTAGAAATAATCTAAGTGTTGTTCTTGAAGATAGATAGAGCAATAGAGTGATCTAATTAAAACTGATTTCATTCAGGCTTTCAAAAAGTGCTTTTAACAGTGTGGCCAGGTGGACAACCAACATAAACAAACATACTGGAGCATAATAATAATGTGCCCTGGGCACATAACAGGGTCACTGGTACCCATGTCCAGTCATCACTGTGCAAGAGGCAGGGACATGCTAGGCAGGTCTCCAGTCCTCACAGGGACACACAAGCCGTTTACGCATTGGCCAGCCCTCAATGGCCCGGGGCTCCCCTGGGTGGCTCTGGGCCACCCGCGTTCATTACGCATTTGCCGCAGAGCCGCCTTGAAGTGGGTGGGCAGTTCTCTGGAAGTGGGTGGGGTGCTCTCTTCACGTGGGTGGAGTGTTCGTGTTTTAAGAGAGGAGACTCGGCAAAAAAAAAATTGTTAGCTGGATATATATATATTAGTGTTTCTGCGTTTAATTTTTGTTAATAACTGATCACAAATCAGCTTATGTTACAACGTAAATAACACGAAGCGCACACCCATTTCCGCCTTTCAGCGCGACCTGAATGTCATTAAACAATAACTAATATTGTCTAACTGTTGCGCGCAGCCAGGGTTTTAAAATATAACGAATAATCTCTAACTTTTACGTGCAGCTAAAATGTCAGGAGGAGTGATTCCTATATGGGGAAGTTGGACACCTGAAAATTCAGTCCGCCCGAATAGCTCAACGAGTTAATGCATTGTCGTTTTGACCGGGAGAAGTGGGTTCGCTTCCCGCCTGGGACAAAGTTATTTTACTTTTTTTTTCTTTATTCACATTTTCTTTTAAATAAAAAGGAGTTTGTTTGGTTAACAAACTCCTTTTTATTTACTCCAATAAAAAAATAAAAAACTTTGTCCCAGGCGGGAAGCGAACCCACTTCTCCCGGTCAAAACGACAATGCATTAACTCGTTGAGCTATTCGGGCGGACTGAATTTTCAGGTGTCCAACTTCCCCATATAGGAATCACTCCTCTTGACATTTTAGCTGCACGTAAAAGTTAGAGATTATTCGTTATATTTTAAAACCCTGGCTGCGCGCAACAGTTAGACAATATTAGTTATTGTTTAATGACATTCAGGTCGCGCTGAAAGGCGGAAAGGGGTGTGCGCTTCGTGTTATTTACGTTGTAACATAAGCTGATTTGTGATCAGTTATTAACAAAAATTTAACTCAGAAACACTAATTCAGCTAACAATTGTTTTAGGGGTTTCTCGTTTCTGTAGTTAAATTTGAATGAAATTCAACCCTCGCGCTGAGGTTGTTTGAATGAGTCCCGCCCCTGCTGCAAACAACGAATCAAATGAGAGCAGTACATGACGTGAAACTAGCTCTGTCGGGCTCGGCCCGATAAGAACCACGGTGAAGATGGTTCCAGAACAAGGGTGGATCCCGGGCGGAAAAGGTAAATGCGAAGACGCCGAACCCGGGTTAGAAGCTGGGAGAGCCGGGGAGGGCCGGCCAATGCGTAAACGGCTACAGAGACAAATGAGACAAACAACTATTCACTCTCTCACTCACACCTAGGGACAATTTAGAGTTACCAATCAGTCTAACATGCATGTTTTTGGTCTGTGAGAAGAATCAGAGGAGTGCCCAGAGAAAACCCACGTAGCACGGAGAGAACATGAAACTCCACCCAGAAAGCTCCCCAGCCAGGATTCGATCCTGCAAACTTCTCGCCGAGCGGATACATCTCTACCAACTGAGCCATGCCTGAGTGAAGTTGGTCCCCCACCTTCTCGAAATCATGCGAAATTGGTGTCAAACGTTTGTGCTACGTTTGTGCTGGTTTGTTTAGCAAAATTTTTTGTTTGTGCCGCTATCATTTTAAAGTTATAAAGAAATGTTTCTAGAGGTCATTAGAGGTCAACCAACCCCCCCACCTTGTTCAAATCAAACTAAATTGGTGTCAATCAACTCGGTTACGTTTGTGTTGGTTTGTGCAACAAATTTTTTCGTTTGTGCCGCCATCATTTTAAAGTTATAAAGTTTCTAGAGGTCTTTAAAGGTCAATGAACATCTGTTCATGCTGAAACTGTGAATATCGTTTAAATTATAAGTTGCTAACCTATGAACATGAATAATTTAATTTTAACCTGGAAGAAATTAAATTCAAACTACCGTATTTTCCGGTGTATAGGTCGCACCTTTTTATGGTTTTTTTCAAGGCCTGCGGCCTATACTCAGGTGCGACCTATATGGCTTGTTATCACTTTCGGTGAACCAAATTTTAAAATCCAGCTCATTTCACAATTACGTTCATTTATTAAGGAAAAGTTTGGCTCAGACTTATATTTTGCTATAATTTTTATCAAACAAATAATTGTTTTTAAGTGTTAATCTTCTTAAAAGCCTTGCTGTGCGCTCCTGTGGCAGACATTTGCAGCAGAGCTAAACGTAGGTGCGACCTATACACCAGTGCGACCTATCTAGGGATTTTTTTCCATTCCATTGGGCAATGCGACCTATACACAGGTGCAACCTCTACACCAGAAAATACTGTAGGTCTTATTTAGAATGAACAGGTTGGTACAACACCTCCCAAAACAATCTCGGTGACCTGTATCTTAGCTTCTGATCACTAGAGGGTGCTATTAGAGAAACTGTACTTTTGAAATATAAAAAAAACAAGAATAAAACCAAACATGTGCTTGGCATCTACTCAGCCATTTTGAGCTCAATGTTATGATCAAGAGCAATCATCAACACTTCTTTTCAATACTTCATTGAGTGCATCAAGGTAGTTTTGTCCACTTGCATCTGCAGTATGCAAAGTTCATAAAAGGAATGTATTTTTACATATTTTCTAAAACGTTGGTTACGTATTGTAACCCCAGATTCTATGAGTATAAGCGTAGCCCTTTAGACCCGTCACTAATGGGTAATTCCCTCCGCGCCGTGCGCGCACTGAAAACTTTAGTACATGCCCACCCGTGGGCCCTACCCCGTGCGTCAGCACTTTGGTGTGGACTTGTTCCTGTTGAAAGTGCTTTATAAATAAAATGGTATGGTATGGTATGGTATAAACTACAGTGACACGTGAACATCGCCTCCCAAATAGTTTTGTTCAGCCATTTAGGAACCAGTGAGGCCCAGGGTCTAAAGGGATATGCTTATACTCAGAGAAACCTATGGTTACAATACGTAACCAACGTTCTATTTTGTATAAGCTCCGCCCTTTAGAGTCATCGCTAATGGGTTAAAGGCGGAGCAGGATGTAGTCTATGCCTCACTGGGTCCATCCAGACACCAGCATGAAGCACTTGCTTGTACAAACTCATTTCATCACTCAGCCTTCTGTATGCGTAATTGTGCGCTCCATGCGCCACAGCGCACCAGAGAAGAAAAGATCTCTGGTGAAGAAGGCTGAGATAACAGGCCTGCAGACCTACAGCTGCGGACCGAGACAGGCACAGACCTGCAGCTGAGACAAGACAATGAATAGCGCAAGCCAAAAATTCTCACTCAGTCTCCTGTGTACATGATTGTGCATGTCAAAAGTAACAACGCACCAGAGAACCATGAATGAACTCTGAGAAGAGGAGAAAGAACTGAGATAACAAATCTGCTACCAAGAGCGAAAACAGTGAGCAGAGGAGGACGACACTTCCTTACTCAGCCGTCTGCGTGCATAATTACGCACTCTCTGTGCAACAATGCACAAGATCAAAAAGAATGAACTCTGGTGAAGGATAAAAACTGAAAGGGCAGAACTGTTAATGAAATCAGTGAACAGAACAGGTCAGTACTTCATTGTGATGAACAAATCAGTTACACAACAGTCTTGAACTGTGACTGATAATAAAAAAAAACATATCACACTGCACTTGCATGCAGGCAGATGTGAGCTCAGGTTAAACACTCCATGAAAAATTAAATAATCATTCTGCAGAACCCTCAGAACAGAATGCATCATGGAGAATGTGTAAGCCTCACCCAATAAAAGATGAATAAATGAGCACGGTGATGGCCATGCAGCCGCCAAGCAGATGTCCTCCACCGACATCCCTGCATGCAGGGACATGGAAGGTGAGATTGCTCTTGTAGAATGAACACAAAAAATTTCTGGAGATTTCATTCCAGAAGCTCTATAATCCTCCGAATATCCTCACACAGCCAGTGAGAAGATGTTGCATGCACAGGGAGTGTCTTGCTGAACTGTCTTGGTAAGGTAAAACAGGCGCTGAAAGCGACGTAGTGCTGCCGTGCGCGTCACGTAATAATAATAATAATAATAATGAATTCAATTTATAACGCACTTTTCATTAATGAAAATCTCAAAGTAACAGGAGAGCGTGCACACGGAACAGAGAAGGTGAGACGTTGCCTCTTCCTCAGGGTTATGAGTGGAATGAAAACCATCCAGAGTGATCGTTCTCGATCTGAATGAACTGTTGATACTTTTCGGGTGAAATCAGGATTAGGACGCAGCGTGGCTGAGCTGTCGTCAGGCTGAAACCTGAGACATGAGGGAGCAACAGAGAGCATTCTCTTTGCAGATGTCAGAACCAATAGCAGGACTGTTTTAAAAACAGAAATTTAAGTGGCACCTCATTTAAAGACTCGAACGGAGCTTTAACCAGGGCGTGTAATGCCAATGTTAAATCTCACTGATGGGTGTGTGGGTGTGTCATAGGACTGTGCCTCCGCACACCTTCCAGAAGACACTTCATCAGTGGATGATCAAAGGCTGTTCTGTCACCGGAAACTTCATGACAGTAAGAAAAATGCTGTAGCATATTTTTTTTATTGTGCTGAGAGTAGTGCTGGACGATAATTCAATAACGATAAATATCGCGATATACTTTTATTCAATAACGATGATATGAAGTTTAAGCATATTTTCGATAGGATTTTACAACTTTTCACTGACGTTTTTCTGTTTCTGTTCGGGTTGGAGCGGCTGCTTCAACAACGCGCCCGGACAGAAAAGGCTGTGACACAAAACGTGCGTGGTGACGTCGTTGTTACGCAGCGCTCACTCCAGCAGCAGACGTTAGCGGTAGCAGGCTAAAAGCTAAGCTAGTCTCCAAAGCGTGTTGTTTTCGCTTCAAAACGAGTGCTCATGACCGTCAGAATGTGACTGAACAAAGTTTCACAAGCGAAGAGAAAGCAGACGACATCACTGATGAGAGGAAAGACTAATTCGTCGGTGTGGACGTAGTTCGGTTTTGTTAAACTGCAGGCTTCTTCTGCAGCGAGTCCTACTCGGTTTCTTTATTTTTCAAAACGTGACGGAGAGTCGTTCTAACTAGCTGTGGAAACATCTACTTGTTTAATCTGAAGAGTTTCCACTCGATAGAATATGATGAGAGTCAGAAGATGAAGAATAAAGTTTGAGCCAACGTTTCCCTGAAACTACGACGTAAACAAACAGCCCCAGCGCGACATGTTTTTTTTATTGAAAATAAAACAGATTCATCAGAATAAAAAGAAAGAAAAACACTGAATGAAAAGGTGCAGAAAGACGAAAATAGTGTTATAATATCTGCCCCTTGTTTAAAAAATACAAAATAACTACAAACAACAACCTTCACTTCACCTGCACCACACCTTCCCAACAACTTTGATTTAATCATCTTTTAAAACATATAAATAGTTTTATAAATGTTTATGATGATATCAAGTCAACACAATCCTGTTTCCTGATTTACAACTCAGCTCCTTCACACTAGTTCTAAATGAAGATTTTACAAACATTTACATTCCCTTCAGGGTTTAATAACTTTTTAAACAAAATGTAATTGAATATTTGGGGGTAATATTTTTTTTAGTTTTATACATGACTTGTAAAATACTATGTTCAACCAAATCATAACATTTTAATAATTTCAATTGATGAAATAATATATTTGTTGGGTGACCATAGCACTTCCTAATAATAATTCTTACAGCTCTTTTTAGTAAAATAAAAATAGGATTTGTAAAAGTTTTGCATGCTTTTCCCCAAACTTCAATACAACAGATTAAATATGGAACAATCATTACATTATACAATATATTCAAAACTTTGTCATTCAAAAACTATTTTACTTTATACAATAATGTAATTGATTTTGTTATTTTTATTCTTAAGTAATTTCCATGAGATTTCCATGTCAGCTTCTCATCAATAACGACACCCAAAAGTTTTATTTAATTAACTATGAATTTCAATGCTGTAAATTTTAAAGTTCTTGTTTAAAGTTAAAACTATTAATATTGACACAGTTGAGAATTTTATGCCAAGAAAGTTCATGCTCAATAATCCAGGTACCAAATCCAATAATTCTCAGTTGGGTCATCTGGAAACTGGATGGAGGATGGAGGGTGAAACGTTTCTATAAAAAAACTGTCCATGACCCGACAGAATTATTGGGTTGAGAATTTTATGTTTATTTGATGGTGATTTCCATCTTTTTGGAGGCTAAATACAAATACAAGGTGAACATCAATACACCAGAACGCCTATAGTTTATAGTTTTTTTTAGGCTTTTATATTGTTTATATCGATATCGAATTATATTGATATCGACCGAAATTAAGAACTATATCGTGATAAAAATTTTGGCCATATCGTCCAGCCCTAGCTGAGAGCTAAATTTCTTTCAATCAAATGCTACAGAAATGACAGTACACAACCTGTTTGACATGAGGTGACCTCTACACCTTTTCAGTGCACCAGCGCTGAAACGCTACCCACTTTGATGCGTAGAGCGCTATGGTAGACGTGGATTGTGCATCTTGGATCGTTCGTACCACATCTGGTGCGAGGCCCATGTTTACTAAGCGATTCCGTTCAGCATCCAAACCCAGAGGTGCTGACCTATTCCCAGGTAGTTCATGATCGCACCCCCCGCTTGGAGGAGCGTATCCCACCTCCGCTGGAGCTTCCACGGCCGGTCTGATACCAGTTGCTATAGATTCGGAACCCATGGGGCGTTCTTTCACACAGGGCCACGAGGATGACTGACAGCTACTCCCCCTGGACTCGTCCAGAACGCCTAGGATGCACGGAAACAAAGATAATGCATATAAGAACTTTTTGGGCCACGGGTAGTGCGCAAAAACGTCCACTGCTAGGGTAGATTGTCCCGTGGACTCAATGAGAACCACAGCTGACACTGGACGTTCTCTCGTGTCGTGAACAAATCCACCGCCACCCAGCCGAAACGGTCCAGATCTGAGAAGATTGGAGTGAAGAGTCCAGTCCCCGTGGCAAGGGCCACCCCTCGACCATATGTCCGCCCCTCTGTTTAGGACACCGGGGATGTACACTGCTTTATCGATAGCAGGTGTTGTTGTGTCCCAGTATTACAGCTATCTTGCAATATGCAGTAGCTGAGCTGACTGGACACCGTCCTGATGATTAGTGTACGCTGCTGCCACCTTGTTGCTGATAGGGACTCCCTCTAACAGAATGAGGGTTTTTTCCCAGTGACGTAGATCGGTTCCCACAGAGAGAGGAACAAAGATCATCCATCTCTTCTGACGCACAGGATCTATGCGTAGGTAGGCAAGCCAGCGATGGATCCGTCTCATATGGAGTAAGCCGAGGTGTACGACCACTTATGCCACTGACATAATTCCCACGAGGCGCATGACGGTCAGGGCTATCACATCTTTGTGGAGTTGACATGGCCGAGCTGAGCTGTCAGAGCCTCGGCTCTCTGCTGTGATAATAGGACTCTCATTATGTTTGAGTATAGCTCTGCTCCCAGATAGCAATCATCTGGGACGGAAGAACATAACTTTTGTCCCAGTTTACTGAAAAACACCTAGGTTTAGCAGATGTTCTGCTAAAAACCTGGTCTGTGGCAGCTTCCCCTCTGGATCTGGCTAACAGGTTGTCCCGCAGATGCAGGGAGGTGAACCAGTCATTCTGATGAATGGTTTCCACCAGCTGTTTGATTGACTGCATGTGGAATTGTCTCTCCATAATCGATTTGATGAACATGGACAGATCGAGAATGATTCTCATCTCTCCAGATTTCGTAAGATTACAGGCAGGCGTACTGTAACCCCAACGGACAAAAGCGGAGTGATACAGAATCAGTACAGTATTTAAGGAAACAGGACGCGAACAGCAGCGTGGTGAGTTTGGCGAACATAGAGAAGATACGTAGTGATTTTTTTGCGAGTTTTGTACCATAGCTAGCAAGCTAACACGAGTGTTAACTTTGAAATGGCCCCCAAGAGAGGAAATAAGTCTTCGGATGGGAGCGCGGCGGGTAAGAAACGCAAAGCCTGGAGGTGAAGTTGGAGATTATAAAACTTTCAGATCAGGGAGTAAAGCCGACAGAGATAGGACAAAAGTTTGGGTTGGTGTGTTCCACAGTAGGAACAATAATCGCTGATAGAGCTCGGATCCTCGAACATGTTAGAGGGTCAGCCCCAATTAAATCAACCATAATAACCAAACAAAGGAGCGGTCTTATTGTCGAGATAGAACATTTTTTGATTTTATGGGTGGAGGATCAGAACCAGTGACACGTACTCGTTAGCCTGTCCGTCATTCAGAAAAAAGCTAGACGGATGTATGCGGCTTTAAAAGAAAAGAATGGTGAGGGTAGCGCAGCAGAAGAGTTTACTGCCTCTAAAGGATGGTTTTAAATATTTAAGGACAGAGCCAATTTCATAACATCAAAATCTAAGGTAAGCACAACATGTTGTCTGTGTTTCAGTTCTCTTTTTATTACAGTTATGTTACATCAGCCCTATATATATTATAGTGTTACATCAGCTTAATCATGTCATGTGTGTGTGCATTTCAACAGGTGAGGCCGCGAGTGGAGATGTCGATGCAGCAGGTGCCTTCCCAGACACACTGGCTTCAATAATCACAGATGGGGGATACATAGCACAGCAGGTATTCAATGTAGATGAAACAGGACTCTTTTGACTTGACTTGTAAAATACTACGTTCAACCAAATCATAACATTTTAATAATTTCAATTACCCGACCGCACCTACAGTACATCAGCAAGGAGGAAAAAGCAGCTCCAGGTCACAAAGAGGGAAAAGAATGCCTCATGTTGCTGTTCGGAGGGAATGGTGCTGGAGACTGTAAGTTGAAACCGTTATTGGTGTACCAGTCCGAGAACCCTAGAGCCTTCAGGAACATTGATTAAAAAACAGCTGCTAGTCTATTGGACCTCAAACCAAAAGACATGGGTGACACTGGCTGTATTTGAGGACTGGTTCACCAAGCATTTTGTGACAGATGTCCAACGGTTCTGCACCTCCCACAGCATTCCTTTTAAAGTCCTGCTGGTGTTGGACAATGCACCTGGCCACCTTGCACATCTGGATGACCTTCAGCCAGATGTGAAGTTTGTGTACCTGCCACCCAATATCACCTCACTCATTCAGCCTATGGACAAGGGGTAATCAGCACATTTAAGGCCTACTACCTCCAGAGAGTAATCTGTGATGCTTTGGAGGCAACTGAGAAAGACCCAGAACTCACCTTCAAAGAGCTCTGGAAGAAGTATAGCATCCTTGATGCTGTGAACAACATTGGTCACTCTTGGGATTGGGTAAGGCCTAGCAGCCTTAGTGGAGTGTGGAAAAAGCTTTGTCTACAGTTTGTCCATAGCATCATCATAAAGGTAATGACATGTTTTTTCCTTTTCTTTTTTGTTTTATGTTATAGCTGCATCTATTCATCTACCTGTCTCTTGTCATGTCCACAGCCTCCAAAGCATCACAGAAAGGCCCCTCCTCCATGTCCATCCAACATCTGGAACACACTTGACCTGATCTGACATGTTCCATCTTCTTTCTGCATCATTTGGATAACAGTAAGGACAACATTTTTTGTCTGTGTTTTATTTCTCTTTCTATTACAGTTGCAGTATGTTGGATCAGCTTAATATGGACATCGTCATGTCTGTGTTCTTTTCAACAGTCAGACCTGCTGTGCTGCATCCTCACCCCTCTCTTGCATCTCCATCACACTGACTTCAGCAACATCAGGAACACACCTGACCTGAAATGGCATGCTGCTCCATCTTTGTGCAACATAATTTGTATAAAAGTAAGCACAACAAGTTGTTGTCTGTGTTGTTTCATATATTTTTATTAATGTTAACTTGCACATGTCTGTCTTCATTTCTACAGCCAGACCTGCAGTAATGTCACCCCTCAGCCTCCTACATCACACTGACTCCAGCAACATCAGGAACACACCTGACCTGAAATGACATGCTGCTCCATCTTTGTGCAACATAATTTGTATAAAAGTAAACACAAGTTGTTGTCTGTGTTGTTTCATATATTTTTAATACCATTAGCTTAAAGTTGATTGTACATGTCTGTCTTCATTTCTACAGCCAGACCTGCAGTGTTGCTGTGCTGTGTCTGCCCTGCTGTGCTGCTATGTCATCACTGAAAGGCCCCTCCTCATCATCCTGCATCCAACATCAGGACCAGAACTGAATTGAACTCACATGTTGCCTCTGGACTTACATGCCCCCCTCCTCCATTGTTGAGTGAGCAGTATCAGGACAACATCTGCACCTGACCAGACCTTTCTGGACTCACATGCCCTCTCATCTATGGTTCAACAGCTTCCCTTCCTCAAGTAATAAGCAGTTCCCTCTGATCCAGGTTTGACCAGCCGAACCACCCAATAAGCCTGTCTACCTCCTCTTCAATCAAAGTAAGGGAATTTTCTTTTCTATGCTGTTTCTGTGCTGATTCTACCTTTTTAAAGTTCCTTGACTGTATACTACGGCACTTTTTAAAATAGTTTTATTTTATTATTGAAAGTGCTGTGCAGAACAGTACTGTTGTATAGTAAATACTGTACAGGTGTGTGTTTATAGATGAATGTGTGGTGTAATGTGTTAGCTAACTGTTTGTAAATAAAGTTCTGTGCATGTTTATGGATCAGTATGTACGCTTGTTCAGTCTCATGTCGATAAACGGGTGTGCGGTGCAGCGTTAGCATACATTTTCCGACTTAAGGCAAAAATACGGTTTTACAAACGCTGCGTGCAATGCGTTCCGACTTACGGCAATTTCGTGTTACAAACGGCCGTAGGAACTGAACTCGTTCGTAAGTTGGGGACTACCTGTATGCTGTTCAGTGTCAGGAGGGCTGTGATCAGTCTTATATCGGGGAAACTAAACAGCCACTGGCAAAAGGATGGCCCAGCACAGAAGATCAACATCATCAGGTCAGGACTCTGCGGTCTACACTCATCTCCAGGCCAGCGGTCACTCTTTCAGGGATGAAGATGTTCACATCCTTGATAGAGAGGAACGATGGTTTGAGAGAGGAGTAAAGGAGGCCATCTTTGTGAAAAGAAACTGCCCATCATTAAACAGGGGTGGAGGCCTCCGGGTTCAACTGTCCCCCTCTTACAATGCTGTTATTGCTAGTATCACTCAGCCCTCTGTGAAGAGCAAACCACCATCAGGGTGCTAACGATCCATGATTAGGCTGATGGTCCTCCTTGATCATGTGAGCAACTGGTTTCGGCTGTCATCAGCCAACTGGTTGTGTAATGCTGAATCCTCACCAAACAATTTTTGCGCAGCCGAAGCAGCCACTTCACATTGAAAGTCTATGTGGCTGCGCATCTTGGAGCAGCGGGGCGTGACGCGGCGCGTTTTCAGCATTTCAAGCAGCGCAGCAGCACCCGGCAGTCCCTTTTCACGCACGCGCGCAGCCGAGCAGCCGAGCAGCAGGAAGCAAGAATATTCTCCCTTCTGCTGCTCGCAGCGTCGCAGCAACCAATCGGGAGAGACTCTGCTATTGTGATGACGCAACGACAACGGGACTTTCTGTGGACGAAAACAGCCTCGGGTAAGAAAACCTGGCATTTTAAAGTTGCTGCTGTCCACTTGAGCGTACATCACCCCAAACATAAAAAAAAAAAAAACATTTTAATCTCAACAAAGACTTTTGGAGCTGCAGTTCGGCTCGTAGAAAACCCACTCAAATAGTAACGAGGCTCAAGTACAGCTGATTTTATCTGCCCAGTGTACATAAAAACAACACGGATCTGACCGGGAAGGGGGCCACACGCTCCTCCCACTGCGCGTCTGCAGACATGTTCGGTGGGGACAGACATCTGTTGACAAGCAGCAAACACAGAGCATTGGGAGCATTTTGATGCATTTGGTGAGGATGAGGCTTTAAACTGTGAGAGGGTGCTATTTATAAGACTGAGCTGAACACAGCACCTCAGGAAGGAAGTCTTTCGGACGAAAGACAAAACGTTTCTACAATTATTATTTTTTGCTTTTTTGCTTTTTTTTTTTTTTTTTATGCCCAGAGGACCAGATTTAGCTTTTTTAGATTTTTCTACCTGGATTATTGAACATGCATCAGGGTGTTCTTAGATAAGATAATTAATCCTTGATTGATTCATTATTATTGTTTGTTTATTATTGTTAATTTTTTATTTGATTTTTTGTAATAAAACCAAAGACAACATTGATCTCTTCATTCAGATGAATATTAATTTGTTCTGGTATAGAACTCCCTATACTTAATAAATTCTACTTCAGTGACTGATTCTGATCATGTAGTGGAGGGGAGAAGAGAAAGTGTTACCCTTCTTCCTCCATCTCACATCCAATGAATAGTAGGCAGCAATGACCAAAGTGCTTCAAAACATCAAGAGTCGGTGGGGGGAGAGGTTTGACTCCAGAAACTATCTTATCATCGTCAAACTGGTTGACCCACTATGTGAAGGTGTTGTTTATAAGACTGAGTTTGTTGTGACTCCCCAGATTGATGAAGTATTTTGGATGAAAGATGAATCCAAAACGTTTCAACAAAAAGAAACTGTCCAGATGACCTGGCTTAACTTTGTTGGATTTTTTACCTGTAAAAAAGAGCATGAACTTTGATGCTTACATGAAATTTTGCCAAAAGAGGTATACACACAGAAATCAATAAGTTAGGCAACGGCTGCTGCAGCTGAGCAAATCCCCAAACTGTTGGAAGTGTAGTCTCTAAAAAAACTCAAGAACAACTAAAGCAGTGACGTGCAGTGAGGTTCGTGGCTGGTGAGGCACTGTGCAGTTTTTTTTTCATATGTATAATAAAAAACAGACAAAAAATGTTCTCCACGTTTTGGCTTCTGTCTGCCATAGATTCTTCAGTGCTTTGGATAGCATTATTTTCTTATTTTATAATACATAAACCCTACAGAGTAGTTTATTCGCCATTTGATTGGTAGCAGTTAACGGGTTGTGTTTAAAATCTCATATCAGCAATCTTTACACATACAAACTGTAGCACACAAAAAAGCACATTTAATTTGGAGAAAAAAATTATTTTTGTGTTACCTTTACTTATAAATTAAATTAAACTATAACAAAATCTATTTTTACTTTACAGAAAAGAGCTGTGAGAATTATTACAAGAAAGCCTTACTGTCATCCATCAAATATATTATTTAAAAAACTCAAAGTATTGAATACTCTGATGCATGCTCAATAATCCAGGTAGAAAAATCTAAAAAAGCTAAGTCTGGTCCTTTGGACATTCAAAAAATAAAACAAAACAAAGCAAAAAAAATGTAGAAACGTTTCGTCTTTCGTCCGAAAGACTTCTTCAGTCAAAGTATTGAAGTTTTATGATTTGATGGTCTATAATATTTTGTTAGTAATAGAAACCTCAAATGTATTTTGTTAAGTGAGAAAGCTGCTACAGTCTAAAGGGAAGTGAATTTTTTTGCAAAGCCAAGGTATAGGACTAGTTTGAAGGGATGGTTTATTTCAATACAGGGAGTTGAATTGTGGACTGGTTTTGGAAATTATGTTAAAAATGTAAACTCTGTGCTTATGTTTAAAAAATGATCAAAACTAAATTGTTATCAAAATCCTAAAACTTTTAGTTAAGTGTTTAATGTTCTAGATATTTGTAGATTGTGAAAAGTTACTCTGTTTGCTCTGTTATTTATAGATAATTATTGTTTTAATGGATTGTTTGAACTTGTTTTGTTTTTGAAAAAGGGGCAGATAAAATAAGATTTCTTCGTATTCTTTCATATAATATGTGATATGTTTTTTTCTTTTTCTTCTGATTTTTAATGTCAAATGAATAAATAAAAATAAATAAATGAATAAATGAAGTCCATGAGCCACTCCTTCTGAACAAAGACGACTTTTTTCTACAAGTCAAAAAAGGCATTCAATACAGAACAACTGGACTTTATTTGTAGAAACAAGACGTTTCGCTCATCATCCGATGAGCTTTCTCAATTCGATGAGGAGACTGTGAGAGGGAGAGAGAAGTTATAAGCAAGTTTTTCTACAATTCTTCCTTGTCGCCGGCTTTCAGTTTTAAAAAGTCTCTCTGCCTCGATGGAGAGCATTACCAGAGAAAGCCTTCCTTGATCAGAAATGTAATCAGGAGAAAAAAATAACGGAATCACTGCACTTTCCTTAGCGCTGTCACTTCCTCCTGCAGAGCTCAGAGGCTCAGAAACCCTTAGCTCACTAGCCCCGCCTCCATGATATGAAGCTGGACGTGTGTGTGTGTGTGTGTGTAACTAGGACCTTCACAGCCGTTTTATGATCGCTCAGCGCACACATACAGTTTTAGACAAAAACACTAGACATTATATTCACCAGCTAAACTATAGAAATGTAGTTTATATAGCAAAAGTATTTGGACATTTTAATAGCGACATAAAAGAGGCAGGAATATGAGCTCACTAAGCTCAGCTGAGTGATTGCGCAATCGGTGAAGCGGAGCAGCCATTGCCGCTCTGTGCACGTCTCTTCTCCTCAGTAATGTATTTGAACGTATTCGCTTTCCTAGATCAGCGAGGTAGTCACAAGGCGCATGACACGCCCTCACTGCAGCCCACCTGCTAACAGGGTCTATTGAACCGGTCCCAGAGTTTGGGTATTACCTATAACTATGTGGGACTGTTCCGACTAAAGGCTGTTAATAGGGGAATTCATCTGGAAAAATTTACTTCCTAGCATCCGCGAGTCACACCTACTTTTTACACCTTGCGCCTCTCTCCGCCTTAGCTGCCGGGGACCGGAGGGGCTAGCACAAGGCAACTCGTGTTAACGGAAGCTTCCCCTGTGTTTAAGCTGGCTATTGTTACTGACCCAGTAAATTTTAGGATCCAGAAGGTTGGACCCTGGGGTGTTGTTTTTATATAACCTTTATGCTAATGTTTAACCTTTAAAAACCTCCTAGTAAGTTGATGTTATCTTTGTGAACCAAACCTACATTTCCATGGATAAGTAGTTGATGAATAATAGTCGAGAATAATATGTTTTGTTTGCTTTAATTAGTAGTTTGCAGGGAAGGATCAGCGATACAGCTTAATAGTATAGTTAATTATTATGATTATAAGTAAAGGAAAAGTATTAATCCACCAAACAATCTTCAGACTCGATGTTAAGTTGCTCGATCTGCATGGAGTCCTTGTGAAGGTTCTTTTCTGGAGTCCAGGCTGGAGAGACTCGGAGGGTCGTCTCATTGATGTCACTCAGTTAACACTTCCAATACCCATCCAGTCTTATGGACCAGAATTAGAGCGCTTGATCATAAGAAAATTCCTCATCCAGCTTTATGAGCTAGAGTTTAGAGTACACTCTCACATTTCCATCTCATCTGATTTTAAGAATCAGAGTTAGAGTAGTCTTTTGCAATCACACATCTCTCCTGACCTTAGGGATCAGGGTTTAGAGTTTTACTTAAAATCTTACCCAATGGATGTATCTCCCCAAAGCCCTCAGTATCCTCAAGCAACCTCGAGCAATTAAGTCTCTAAGATAATTAAACTGTCTATTTGCTTCAGCTCTATCCGCATTTAATTTAATTTGATTTAAATCTAGCTGAAAACCGGGTCAAGGAAGGTGTCTTGCAGGCATCCCTTTTCTCCTCAAAGTCCCTGGAGACCGAGAAGGAAAACCTGAAGCAGTTTCTCCAGTCCCTGGGGACTGAAGCTCACCTCTGACTCCCTGTTGGTCTGATCTGAAGAAACAAGTTTTGCATCGTCCTGGCTGTCTGGGTAAAAACTATCCAGTCCTCCCTCAAAGCTTGAGAAAGGAAGAAAAGAAGTCTCTCCCCAGGACGCTTGCTTCCCTTGTCAGCATGGAGTCGATCTGAACCACGCCTGCATCTTCAGTGGAGCAGGTCAGCTCCAGCTACTCGATAACTGTTGTACAGCTCCTCGACAGCCTCATGACAACTCCGGTCAGCCCAGTTCTGAAGGAACAGGGCGGTTAAATATAAATCTTTAGTCCCGCCTTCTCCCTAGGAGGAGGGGGATAGCTAGTCTGTGATTGGCTAGGTCTGCTTGCCCTGTCAATCTCCAGGCAAACTTGTTGCTCTGTTCTATTTCTGCTTGAAGCTACATGTTCCCTTATTAGGAAATGGATTTGCTCTTTTTGCTCGGGGCTGAATGATTCACCAGGGCCGAAGGTTGACACAACTCTGGTCAGTTAGTTACATCACTTTTTCCAGTAAAGTGATTGCAAGTTATACTTTTCAGCATGTGTGTTTTGCAAGTGACCACTTTTGTCACAAAACCATCTTTGAAACATAGTAACACATTATTACAATTGTTATTATAAGAATGATTAACTCTCTTTAATAAAATCACATTAAATTATTATATTGGTTAAAACCATATCTCACTTGATTATTTTAGTTGAAACCCATCTACCATGATTATTGGTAAAAATCATATATCTCATGATCGTATTGATTAGAACAAGTTACTATTAAAACCAATCAAGGTTAAACCAGGTTCAGATAAAAACATATTAAAGTTAGAACAAGTGTTTTGCTTCATGTTTCTCCCTTCTGCTTTCTGCTCCAGTTCAAATGTTTGTGTGTGTTTATCCGTGGTGACTCACTATGGCTTTCTGCCTGACTTCTTTCACAACCTGTTCTTCGGTAACCCTTAAGACATAGTCAAACTTCTCTTTATTTATCTTATCTTATTTCTGTGGTTTTCTGTGCTTCTTCGGGCGTGCCTGTGTATGTGTATGGATGGGTTGTTTGCTTTGGCTATTTACCTATGGCGGGATGCTCCCATAAGGCTCTGTCTGTGTTAAACCTTTCTTACAACTGCACTCTTAGAGCAAGGTCAGATAAGTACAGAATACATCTTTTCATGAGTTGCTTATAATAATGCTGTGTGTTGGGTTTGAATTCCAACAATAACTTCACCTCACTTGACACCCCATCCTTGGAATTAAAACCTACAACCATTTTATTGAACCTTAAGCCATTCCTTGTTTTCATCAACCGCATCTCCATTCAGAACGTCTTCCTCTTCATCATAGTCCAGATCACTCTGGGACTCTGGATCAGTTTCAGGATCTTCTGTGTCTCCCGATCCCGTGTTGCAAGTCTCCTCCTCATCTGCGTCCCAGGAATCCAACACCGTCAGCTCGTAGTCACCTTCTCGCTCTTCCAGCGAGGGTGTGGGTCTTTGTTCGGGTCCTGACTCATGGACTCCATCTCGATCCTCCACTGGAACAGGAGCGGGGCTCTGCACAGGCGAGGGGAGAATGGTCACAGTGAATATAGGGTCTGAGATGTCATCAATCATGGGAGACCCCACAGGAGAGATCGGCTCTATCCCTGACCATCTTTCATCTGGTTACATATATTCAGAGACGTCTGGCACTTGTTATGATTGCTCTTGGAGTGCTTGGATGGCTGTGGCAGACTTATCAGGGGAATTTGGGCCTAAGTTGTATCCCTCCATTAACTGCACGTTAGGGAGGATTGACCCTTCAGGACTGGTTTGGTCAAGGGAATAAGCGTGTATGGATCCGGTCGAGCTCTGTGGACCCACTACGTCGCTTTCGAACTACTCCAAGTAGCGGTTCAGCGACTCCAATACGTGCATTTCTGGGCACTCTGGGCATTCTGGGCACTCAAGAACAAGGATGGGTTGGTTAGGGGAAGCCACATCCATAGGCTCGGTTTCAGATTGAGCCTCAGGGGATTCAGGACGGAGGGGAGTTGCTGCTGGGCTCTGGTGTGGAGTTGCCACCACTAGGGATGGAGCCAAGTGGGTCTCTTGTGGACTTGCAGCTGGGCTTTGGATTGTTGTTACCCCAGGAATTGGGGCCTCAGCGGGATTGGTTCCCATGCCTGTGCCCAAAGAGGCAGACCCCGTCATCGGCACAGGTTCTGATGGATCTTGTGTGACCTCAAAGGCTGGGTAATGGACCAAGGCCAACCCTGTGTACAGATGAATGGCCATGAATCTGGTTCCATCATCAAGATGTTCCCACATATTGGCTACCATCGGGTGTTATGTGGCACCTGTTGGAATTGCCCCTATCGCCAGATAGGGTGCGGCCCTAAGCTCCGAGGTCCAAATGACTTTACAGGTGCCTCAGTGGCCACGCACACATCTACTGGCACTTTGGGTAGGCTGTCTGGTTCATCCAGGACCAGGATTCCGTTCACTACAGCCTTAGCCACCACATTAGAATGACATCTGTGGCACCACCAGAACGGCCCAACGGCCCAAAGGTATTTGGTTTCCGTCAATCCATGGTGACAGAAACAGCAAGGCACTTCAGGCTCCGTGGCCAAGGTACAAGGTGGTGTCTGCATTCCGTTCCCTAATGCTCTTTGTTGGACAGCTGTTATCTGTTATTTCTCAATTGCTCTTGATGTGAGTTCTCTTGGGTACCGCTCTTTGCTGCTTCAGGGCTGAGAAGTGACTGTTTCCTTGTGGCTCTGGCCTTTTATTCTGAGCCAGCGCCCGGTTCTGGTGGGAGTGGCCTAAGGCTCCTCCCCCCTTTACGGGCCATGGCTTTGAGACACTCCTGTAGGGCTACACGCCCTACTAAGGCAACAAGGATTATGCCAACTAAGCTTACCAAATAAGGCCAGATCTGAAGGAACAGTTCAAACATCCACCCTTCAACTATATTTCCTCCTTCCTTGATCACCTCTCCAACTCCATGTATGGCTTCTTTAACTTTGCGGCCTACGGTGTAACTAACAGTCTCATACCATGCGCAGCTATGCATATTCTCTTTGTCACCACATTCTTTCCAGCTCTCTTCTGGATACTGACAAGTTAGGTTGGGATAGATTTGGTTCGGACCTACCCATTCATATCCCTGTATCTCGTCTCCGAGGCACATGCGGCGCCTTGCTGCATGGCCATCGGCTAAAGCAATCATTGAGTCTGATACAAAGGGGATTATTACTCCTTGAATGTGTTTTCTAGTTTTCAACTTATGTCCCAATATAATATTAGTACAAGTTGTATCATCAGGCACTGACCTCCTCCATGTTTTACCATATTTCTTCCACACTACCTCAGAGGCGTGGGTCGAGTATTCTCCTGCATAGTAAGTGTCACAATAGCTTTCCCATCCGGGTAGCTCATAACAGGGTCCTTGGGCCAAACTGATCACACACACTGTCTGTTTTTCATTACAGATCATTTTCCATGGTCTAGGGCTAACAAACCTGTCTGGGCGATATATAGCACTCGCCCATATATCCTGCTCTTTGGAATACACAGTGGCTAAGAACTGATATCTAATCCAATAATTATTTGACTGGTACAAGCACGGGGCTACCCACTCTTTTATTTCTTCTTCCTGAAATCCCCACCAGGTTCGTGTTTTATCCCTCTTATGGTATTCATGCCAGGCTTGGAGCAATATCTTAACTGTCTGTGCCTTTTTCAGAACGGTACAATCGTAACGCCACGTAGACATGACAGCTACCTCAGTTTCCCACAGTCTGCATCTTGGGGATGCTCCACTACTCTCCCACACTGAGTTATTAAGACTAAGGAAAATTCGTTCAGCTACACATTTGTCGATTTTATCAAATTCACCTTTTGGTGCATTAAGGAGTTCATCTGATCTAGGCAGCTTTTGCACGAACATGTCAGAATAGTATGGCCCCATTAAGCCCGTGTGAAGTCTAGAGTGTCCCTCTACAAAATCACCTTCAAAATGGGGTAACCCCGGGATGATCCAGACCCATGGTAATGTCATATTTAACCAATTTTCGTGCCAAGCATTTGTAGGATGAAATATAGCTGCCCAATTCCAATAATAATATTTCTGATTCCAAACTGGTGTTATTGGTAGGTAATATTGAGATTTGCACTCACCATACAGGTTCCAATAGCAGATTGGTAGCTTCTTTAATTTATTTTCTTTACAATATTCCATGTAGGCCTGTTCCTTTTCTGTGTCATATTTTGGGTATACATAATGTCTTATTGGGAAACCTATGCCTCTTCCCGCTACATCTATTGGAGGTGGTGGAGTGCCAGTATACCACTGACGGGTTGTTCCCCCAGTGGGCCGTACTTTGTGTCTTGGTTCGGTCGCGTTGGGTTTAAGCACTTTCTTATACTTGACAGTGTGAATAGTTTTGACTTTGGTTAAGCTTTGATTTCCTTCAGTGCGGTTTCTTTTGATGAGAGGAGGGCTTTGGTCACAGTCCAGATGGAGGTCGCCCCAAAACTCCCAACGAGGGAGAATTGCTTGACAAGTGTCCTCTTCTTCTTTAGGCGGTGCGGGATGGATCACTTCTGTATCCCAGTAACCTTGATATCCCAACCCTGGTAATGGTCGACAGGCACGATCACACTGCCATTCAGGTGGTTGCTTGTCTGGTTGGATCCAGTTACATATTGTCAATTTTCTAACATGTTGTTCTAAGATTGCTGTCCAAACAACAAACCCGTCCTGCAAAATTAGCAAGTCAGTGATAGTCCAGGCCACTCCGGTCAGATTCTCAGCGTCAACAGCTGTGTACCATTCAGGCATGTTATTCAGATTTTTCCTTCAGTCTCTGTAGCCTGCTCGTCTCACTCGATTCCAGGTCAAAGTCTGGTTTTGAACGTTCTCACTTTGATTCCATGGCATGAAGATGTTCTTTTGTGTGATGTCCCAGCAGGTCATGTTTGCATACTTGGATCTCCCGTGGGAGACTTTCACATGCGTTAGGCTCCATGGTCTGATTACGGCTTGATACAAAATAACCAACAACATTATTAAGCCTATTAACACTACGAATACCCGCAGCAGGATTCGTAGACAAGTCGCTTTATCCATTCTCGTAATCCATGAACAGTCCTTAGGTCGGTCAGGGGTCGCTAGGTCCTCGTAGATGTGTGAGTCATTTTCATAAATGTGTGGATCTTCATCGCTATCTGAATCATCGCTGCTTGAATCCTTACTATTCAGCCTTCTGTTCAGAGGAATCATGTTTGAGAGGATTGCCTTTGGAGCCTTTGTTTCTCTTGGACCTGGGTCTCCTTCTCGAGCGCTTGTGAGTTGTGGTCACTCGGTCTTTGAGGAGTTCTAGATAAAGTGGAGAGGGGTGTGGCAATCCAGGTTGCAATCCTTTCAGAAGATTGAGGGTTCGTGTCCCTTCGTGGTCACCATGTTCGCTTTCCTAGATCAGCGAGGTAGTCAAAAGGCGCATGACACACCCTCACTGCAGCCCACCTGCTAACAGGGTCTATTGAACCGGTCCCAGAGTTTGGGTATTACCTGTAACTATGTGGAACTGTTCTGACTAAAGGCTGTTAATAGGGGAATTCATCTGGAAAAATTTACTTCCTAGCATCCGCGAGTCACACCTACTTTTTACACCTTGCGCCTCTCTCCGCCTTAGCTGCCGGGGACCGGAGGGGCTAGCACAAGGCAACTCGTGTTAACGGAAGCTTCCCCTGTGTTTAAGCTGGCTATTGTTACTGACCCAGTAAATTTTAGGATCCAAAAGGTTGGACCCTGGGGTGTTGTTTTTATATAACCTTTGTGCAAATGTTTAACCTTAAAAACCTCCTAGTAAGTTGATGTTATCTTTGTGAACCAAACCTACATTTCCATGGACAAGTAGTTGATGAATAATAGTCGAGAATAATGTGTTTTGTTTGCTTTAATTAGTAGTTTACAGGGAAGGATCAGCGATACAGCTTAATAGTACAGTTAATTATTATGATTATAAGTAAAGGAAAAGTATTAATCCACCAAACAATCTTCAGACTCGATGTTAAGTTGCTCGATCTGCATGGAGTCCTTGTGAAGGTTCTTTTCTGGAGTCCAGGCTGGAGAGACTCGGAGGGTCGTCTCATTGATGTCACTCAGTTAACACTTCCAATACCCATCCAGTCTTATGGACCAGAATTAGAGCGCTTGATCATAAGAAAATTCCTCATCCAGCTTTATGAGCTAGAGTTTAGAGTACACTCTCACATTTCCATCTCATCTGATTTTAAGAATCAGAGTTAGAGTAGTCTTTTGCAATCACACATCTCTCCTGACCTTAGGGATCAGGGTTTAGAGTTTTACTTAAAATCTTACCCAATGGATGTATCTCCCCAAAGCCCTCAGTATCCTCAAGCAACCTCGAGCAATTAAGTCTCTAAGATAATTAAACTGTCTATTTGCTTCAGCTCTATCCGCATTTAATTTAATTTGATTTAAATCTAGCTGAAAACCGGGTCCAGGAAGGTGTCTTGCAGGCATCCCTTTTCTCCTCAAAGTCCCTGGAGACCGAGAGGGAAAACCTGAAGCAGTTTCTCCAGTCCCTGGGGACTGAAGCTTACCTCTGACTCCCTGTTGGTCTGATCTGAAGAAACAAGTTTTGCATCGTCCTGGCTGTTTGGATAAAAACTATCCAGTCCTTCCTCAAAGCTTGAGAAAGGAAGAAAAGAAGTCTCTCCCCAGGACGCTTGCTTCCCCTGTCAGCACAGAGTCGATCTGAACCACGCCTGGGTCTTCAGTGGAGCAGGTCAGCTCCAGCTACTTGATAACTGTTGTACAGCTCCTCGACAGCCTCATGACAACTCCGGACAGCCCGGTTCTGAAGGAACAGGGCGGTTAAATATAAATCTTTAGTCTCGCCTTCTCCCTAGGAGGAGGGGGATAGTTAGTCTGTGATTGGCTAGGTCTGCTTGCCCTGTCAATCTCCAGGCAAACTTGTTGCTCTGTTCTATTTCTGCTTGAAGCTACATGTTCCCTTATTAGGAAATGGATTTGCTCTTTTTGCTCGGGGCTGAATGATTCACCAGGGCCGAAGGTTGACACAACTCTGGTCAGTTAGTTACATCACTTTTTCCAGTAAAGTGATTGCAAGTTATACTTTTCAGCATGTGTGTTTTGCAAGAGACCACTTTCGTCACAAAACCATCTTTGAAACATAGTAACACATTATTACAATTGTTATTATAAGAATGATTAACTCTCTGTAATAAAATCCCATTAAATGATTATATTGGTTAAAACCATATCTCACTTGATTATTTTAGTTGAAACCCATCTACCATGATTACTGGTAAAAATCATATAGCTCATGATCGTATTGATTAGAACAAGTTACTATTAAAACCAATCAAGGTTAAACCAGGTTCAGATAAAAACATATTAAAGTTAGAACAAGTGTTTTGCTTCATGTTTCTCCCTTCTGCTTTCTGCTCCAGTTCAAATGTGTGTGTTTATCCGTGGTGACTCACTATGGCTTTCTGCCTGACTTCTTTCACAACCTGTTCTTCGGTAACCCTTAAGACATAGTCAAACTTCTCTTTATTTATCTTATCTTATTTCTGTGGTTTTCTGTGCTTCTTCGGGCGTGCCTGTGTATGTGTATGGATGGGTTGTTTGCTTTGGCTATTTACCTATGGCAGGATGCTCCCATAAGGCTCTGTCTGTGTTAAACCTTTCTTACAGCTGCAATCTTAGAGCAAGGTCAGATAAGTACAGAATACATCTTTTCATGAGTTGCTTATAATAATGCTGTGTGTTGGGTTTGAATTCCACCAATAACTTCACCTCACTTGACAAACGCTAAATAAGAAAAATAGGCGATTTTGAATAAAAAATAACTTAAAACTGGTTTAGTGTTTAGTTAAATAAGTTTAGTACAAATCAAAGGATAAATACAATAATTACATTTATTTTTTCAATTTACTTTTTTTTCCATGATGACAGGGGAGACGTGGCCTCACTTGCCTCCCTTGACCGCACGTCACTGAACTAAAGATGTTTGACCAGCACAGACTCTCTCCTAAAATATTAGAAAATGGAGGACAGTTTTGTTGTTTCTGTTGTCAACAGAAAATATATTTTTCTTTTTTTAGAAAGGAAAGACAGAAAGTAAGACTACAAAATAAAAGAAATATACACAAAGAGAGCACAAGACAAAACACCCGACCACTGTCTGTACACCTGCAAAGACCATGACAAAACACAACAACAAAATACATATGTATGAAGAACTTGGAATATTCATGGCTTTGCAGTAAACTTCTATGAATATTGGTATAAATACCAATAATAATAATAATAATAATAATAATAATAATAATAATAATAATAATAATAATAATAATAATAATGAATTCAATTTATAACGCACTTTTCATTAGTGAAAATCTCAAAGTGCTACACACATTCATACACCGGTAGCGGCAGACTACCATGCAAGGTGCTTTCCAGTCCTACCGGATACATACCCACATATACATACATACAAACTCATGCATATACATTCACATACACATCTACATATCTATATACGATACCTGCATATGCATCCCTGCATCTATTAAACGCCGAACATATTCAGAAGTAACTGCAGACGTTACCACGACTGAAGACGGACCACCAGAACAACTGCAGTCTCTGGAGAATCAGGTAGTCACTTTCTTAAATGGCAAAGACATTGACATTAAACGTGATGACATTTCCACCTGTTACACACTGCCCAATAGAGTTAACAAAAATAAACCATCAGTAGTCGTGAGATTCATTGGAAGGAATCAAAGAAACAGGGTAATGATGCAGTCAAAGAAACTCGCAAAAACTGAGGTCTTTATGAATGAACACCTAACTAAAAAAAACGCAAACATTGCACATGCAGCAAGGTGGTTGAAAAAGAATGGAAAAATAAAAAAAACTTGGACAAGAAACGGAAACATCTGGATCAAAGTACATGAAAATTCTCAAGCTAAAATAATAAAAGATCTGAAAGACTTAGACTCATTCAAATGAGCTCAAAAATGACAAATCACCAATCACTATCACATGTTCATACACAAAAATTGACAAAAATGAACAAACAAACAAATACATTAAAACATGACGGCAACAAACGAAGACTCAGAAGTTAAAATATACAATGTTGAAGATATGGTTGATGCAAACTTTTATCCTGCTATAAAAGACTGTGAATACTATAATGAAGAAAAGTTTAATGACATCAATATATCAAATGGAGATCTCTCTATTATTCACATCAATAGTAGAAGTTTAAATGCAAATATATCCAAAATAACAGATTATTTAAAACAGTTAAACAGAACTTTTACATTAATAGCACTGTCAGAGACATGGCTTAATGATGAAAACAAAAATAACGTTCACATCGAAGGATATGAATTATATCATTTAAACAGAAACAATAAAAAAGGTGGAGGAGTAGCTCTATTTGTCAAAAATGAAATAAAGTGTAGAATAATTAAAGAAATGTCAATAATTGTTGACAATCTTATGGAAATAATAACAATAGAAATATTAAACGAAAATGCTAAAAACATTTCCATAAGTTGTGTATATCGATCACCAGGATCAAATATAGAAATATTCACCGATAAAATCATACAACTACTGGAAAAGAGTTTAAATAAAAAAGTTTTCTTGTGTGGAGACTTTAATATTGACCTGGGAAATAAAACGGATTCAAATAACATCAGCACGTTTCTAAATTCAATGTATAGTTTAAATCTTTATCCGTTAATATCAAAACCAACAAGAATTACAACTCATAGTGCTACGATAATTGACAACATTTTCACAAATATAACTAATGGGGATATGACAGGTGGTATCTTAACAACTGATTTAAGTGATCATTTACCAGTTTTCACTATCTACAGAAATGATCAAAACATTACAAAAGAAGTTACAATTAATAAAAAAATAATAAACACATCAAAAAAAGCTATGGATCAATTAAAAGACGATTTACAGAAGCAAAACTGGAAGGACGTGTATATTGATGATGTTAACAAATCATATGATGAATTTATGAACATTTTAGAAGCTCTGTATGAAAAGAATTGTGTGCAAAGAAATTGTAGAAAAAGAAATATTGTTGACCAACCTTGGATGACTAAAGGGTTGAGAAATGCTTGTAAAAAAAAAAAAACTTGTATTTATGTTTCTTAAAAACGAGAACACAACAAGCTGAAGAAAAATATAAAAAATATAAAAATAAATTGGTAATGATTATAAGAAGATGCAAGAAAGAATACTATAGTGATTTATTAAACAAGAGCAATGGTGACACTAAAACAACATGGCGAGTAATAAATGATGTTCTAAAAAGTCATAAAACAAAAACGAACATTGCAAAATATTTTGTGAAAGATGACAATGAAATACATGATGAGAATGATATCGTAAATGAATTTAATCAATATTTTGTAAATATTGGATCAAGCCTTGCAGCTAAAATACCAAAAGTAGATAATAAGGTGTGTCATTCAATTAAAAGCTGCACCAACAGTATTTTTCTTAGTGGAACTAACAAAGAGGAAATTATGAAAATGGTTAAAAATCTCTCAGACAAGAGATCAAAAGACTGGGTGGACATGGATATGATGTTTGTAAAAGAAATAATAAGTTATGTTATTGAACCATTTACATATATATGCAATTTATCTTTTTCAACAGGAATATTTCCAGATAACATGAAAGTAGCAAAGGTAATTCCTCTTTTTAAAAATGGTGATAAATGTGTATTCAATAATTATAGGCCAATATCCTTACTACCACAGTTCTCAAAAATTCTAGAAAAACTATTTGTGACCAGATTGGATCAATTTATTGATAAACAAAATATTTTAAGTAGCAGTCAATATGGGTTTAGAGAAAAAAACTCTACGTCAATGGCTCTCATGGATTTAATGGAACAAATAACTAATGCTGTCGATCATAAACAGTACTGTGTTAGTGTTTTTGTTGATCTAAAAAAAGCATTTGATACCATTGACCACACCATTCTCCTTATCCATCCATCCATTTTCTTCCGCTTATCCGGGGTCGGGTCGCGGGGGTAGCAGCCTAAGTAGGGAGGCCCAGACTTCCCTCTCCCCAGCCACTTGGAGCAGCTCCTCTGGGGGAATCCCAAGGCGTTCCCAGGCCAGCCGAGAAACATAGTCCCTCCAGCGTATCCTGGGTCTTCCTCTGGGTCTCCTCCCGGTGGGACATGCCCGGAACACCTCACCAGGGAGGCGTCCAGGAGGCATCCTAACCAGATGCCCGAGCCACCTCAACTGGCTCCTCTCGATGTGGAGAAGCAGCGGCTCTACTCCGAGTCCCTCCCGGATGACTGAGCTTCTCACCCTATCTCTAAGGGAGAGTCCAGCCACCCTGCGGAGAAAACTCATTTCAGCCGCTTGTATCCGAGATCTTGTTCTTTCGGTCATAACCCAAAGCTCATGACCATAGATGAGGGTGGGAACGTAGATCGATCGGTAAATTGAGAGCTTTGCCTTTTGACTCAGCTCTCTCTTCACCACGACAGACCGGTACAGCGCCCGCTTCACTGCGGACGCTGCACCTATCCGCCTATCGATCTCACGCTCCAGTTTTCCCTCATTCGTGAACAAGATCCCGAGATACTTAAACTCCTCCACTTGGGGCAGGACCTCCTCCCCGACCCGGAGAGGGCATGCTACCCTTTTCCGGCTCAAGACCATGGCCTCGGATTTGGAGGAACTGATCCTCATCCCGGCCGCATCACATTCAGCTGCAAACCGCTCCAGCGAAAGCTGTAGATCACGATCTGATGAAGCCAATAGGACCACATCATCTGCAAAAAACAGAGAAGCGATTCTAAGGCCACCAAAACGGATCCTCTCAACACCTTGGCTGCGCCTAGAAATTCTGTCCATAAAAGTTATGAACAGAATCGGTGACAAAGGGCAACCTTGGCGGAGTCCAACTCTCACTGGAAACGAGCCTGACTTACTGCCGGCAATGCGGACCAAGCTCTGACACCGGTCGTACAGGGACCTAACAGCCCATATCAATGGGCCTGGTACCCCATACTCCCGGAGTACCCCCCACAGAACCCCCCGAGGGACGCGGTCGAATGCCTTTTCCAAGTCCACAAAGCACATGTAAACTGGTTGGGCAAACTCCCACGCGCCCTCCAGGACCCTGTTGAGGGTGTAGAGCTGGTCCAGTGTTCCACGACCAGCACGAAAACCACACTGCTCCTCCTGAATCCGAGGTTCGACTATCCGACGGACCCTCCTCTCCAGAACCCCTGAATAGACCTTACCAGGGAGGCTTAAGAGTGTGATCCCCCTATAGTTGGAACACACCCTACGGTCCCCCTTTTTGAATAGGGGAACCACCACCCCAGTCTGCCAATCCAAGGGAACTGCCCCCGATGTCCACGCGATATTGCAGAGTCGCGTAAGCCAACACAACCCCACAACATCCAGAGCCTAAGGAACTCAGGACGAATCTCATCCACCCCCGGAGCCCTGCCACCGCGGAGCTTTTTAACCACCTCGGCGACCTCAGCACCAGAGATTGGAGAGCCCGACCCAAAGTCCCCAGGCTCCGCTTCCTCAGTGGAAGACGTGCCAGTAGGATTGAGGAGGTCTTCGAAGTATTCCGCCCACCGACTCACAACATCCCGAGTTGAGGTC
>JBBPBX010001218.1:0-16063 GCA_038048925.1 Garcialebias charrua | reverse complement strand
TCCAAATGCTTCTGATGCCAATGCATTGGCCAGAGAGGGCTTAACTGAAGGAAGCAGTCAGGCACTAAGCATGGCAGCACAACTGCAACAGAAGCTGGGATCTAGCATACCAGACAGGATCCAAGATGCAAGCTGTGCAAACAAGCCCCTGAAATCCAGCACACAATAGCAGGATGTATGGGACAGGCAGGCAAAGCATACATGGAACGCCTCAACCAAGTATCTGGAGTGATGTACAGGAACATCTGTGCTGAGTATGAACTGGAGGTTCCACAGTCAAAATGGAAGACTCCACCAAGGGTGGTGTAGAATAAACAGGTTAAGATACAGCAGGGCTTCTAGATCCAGACTGATAACACAGGTGATGGCTAACCAACTACTTGTAGACATTGTGGTGGACAACAAGCTACGGAAGAAAGCTGTAGTGATAAATGTAAAAATCACAAGAGACTGTAACATCAGGAAGAAGGCGCATGAGAAGCTGGGAAATACCAAGTGTTGCTACTGCCGCTGATTGAAGTTGCAAACACCCACAAGATTCTACAGTATGAACAAACATACAGGAAAGTAACAGTAGATAAATGGAAATACTACCGTAATTTTCGGGGTAAAAGTCGCTTCTGTGTATAAGCCGCTTTGTCCAATTATTGGGAATAATTTGAAAAAAATCCATAAATACGCCGCTTCGCCCTATAAGACGCATCTATTATGCGTCACCGCTACGCGATGCGTCAGCGCCTCATTTGCCCTGCTGAAAATGGCGGCCACAGAAGCGAGCCAGCACGGAAGGACTTTACAAGATTAACACGGTAAAAACAATTATTTCTTTGCTGAGAAAAATATATTTCTTAGCTGATATTATAGCACAACGGTTCCTGAGCTTAACCGTTCACTCTGTAAGCCTAAAAAATATCCGTCGAGTGGTTTATGACTATAAACGGAAATAAAACCGAAGCTAACGAGACGATTCCGTCTCTAAAAACACGAATAAAAAATCGAATTTTATCTCAAATGTCTTATACAGGGCAACAGTTTGTACATTAAACCCCATATAATTACACTCTGTAAGCAGAAAAAATATCCGCGGAGTGGTTTATGAGCTATCTAATTAGTACGTACAGTATCTGCTTACGGTAGCTAACCGCTAATAAAAGTTTGTTGTTGTTTTTTATCTCAAACATCTCATAAAGCTAGTCAGTTGTAAATGACTACCAAATAATTACGCTCTATAAGTTTCAAGAAAATCTGCGGTGTGGTTTATGAGTTATCTTGCTAAAAACCACAGCTAACTACACAGCTAATAGCAGCTACATACAGAGCAGGAGGCCGGGCAGCGACAAGAGTCAGTCCGAGCAGAGGAGGCTTTTTTCGAACACATGAGCTAGAAACGGTCGGTGTACTCTCTGGAAGTGTCCCCATAGCGGACAAAAGTGGTGCTGCACCATTTTTTTGCCAAAATGAAAAACGATCATATTTGAGTCAAAAATGGGTCTAAAATATGGGGAAAAATCCATAAATATGACGCAGCGTATAAGAGAGATAAGATAAGAGATAAGAGATTTATTTATTAACATTGCACCAGTTAATTAATACAACGTGATTATGTAGCACAGTCGTCCAGAGAGGGAGAGTATGCAAGCTGCAGCATTTCCAAACACATCACATGTTCTTCTGCGCGGCCGCGCTCATCCGTCTCCGGATGAAGGTCAAACAGATATGGAAAAAGGAAAAACACAATAGGTATCATTTGTGATATTCAAAAAAAGAATCTATCAAAGATTGCCTTAAGACACTCTATGATAAAGTCCCAAAAACTCTATCAGCAATAAGCACAACCAGACAAGACATTGTTGCAGATTTGACGACATGCAAGGAGATCAAAAGAGTCTGTGAGCAGCACTTCAGATAACACAGTTCAGCAGTTGTTAGCTTGGCGCCTCTGAGCACACTCCCAGCGACCTCTGGGGAGGGAGGGGGGGGGTCAGCAGTGTCTCTCAGCTTCACTCCAGGAGAATAGTTCCTAGCAAACGGCCTTCTTCTTTTCCAAGGTCGAGCAGAAACTAGATTAGATAGTTATTGTTTATCTTCAATCCAGGCCACAGTGTTCTTTTTGACTGCAGCCTTCCAGAGTCCAGGTGCTGTTCAGGTCCAAAATCGCCGAATCAAATGAGTTTCCGAAGCTACGAACCCCCATCCGTGCCCTGATTAATGCCGGGCGGCTGTAAACGAGTTCCAAAGCGCACCGCAGGTCCACGGTGGTCTACCGCTCCCATTGTGCGGTTCAGCTCGTACAACAGCTGGGTTGAGGAGCTCACAGCCCGGATCAGAGACTCTTGCTGATCAGGAAGTTTGGCCAGTGCGCCGATAGCTGCCGAAGTCTTCCTGATCTTCCAGTAACAGACAGCTCCGCTCACGCCAAAAAACAGAGCAGCTGCCACCAATATCCCAATAATCCACAAATCTTCCACGTCTTCGACACACAGGACGGTCAAACACATGGGTTGCCACTGTCCCCAGGAGTCCATCATGTATCCGACAGCGTGCGTGTCAGAGGGGCAGGCCGCTTCTCCTGGCCCGGTCCGCTTCGTGGAAAAAATCTTATCTATAGATGAAACAGCCCAATTTATTAAATCCATCGCAAATTGGTTCGAGTGAGCGCTGAAGAGTCACGGACGAGACAAAAAGCAAGCAGGGAGGAGGAAAACTTAGGGAGGGTAGGAGCAAAAAGATATGCGACTTGCTTTGTCGAGAGCCGGAGCCAGTTTGCCGCAGGACATGCAAATTAGTTTTAAAAAAACAGCGACTTATACCCCGAAAAGTACGGTATGAACATTTTGAGATTTGAACTATTTTAAGACAGCAGCGACTTACTTTGGTTTGGTTCTGCCCAGACAAGGTGTTAGCTTGTTAATCGAGTCAGGCTCACTTTTCTCTTAAGCACTATCTCCAACATGATGCACCTTTTGTTCATAACTTTCCAGAGAACTACTCCATAAAATATTTGGACTATTGGCTCAGTTTGAAGATTACGGAGCACCATTTAACATCTACTGTCAGCTATTTTTAGACGACTGCAGGGTAAATAAGGAGTAATGCTGAACGTTTTCAGAATACAGTACTTGTATGAACAAAAATATGAAATGTGCCCATTTATGAGCAAAAAACCCAATATATTGCATGTCAGGAATAAAGTATGAAGCATCAAAGTTACCTATAATTTTTTTTTTTTTAAACAAGTTGTTCTTCAAAAAATAATTACCTGAGTATAAGTGATGTTTTGAAAAGTAAAAAGTTTTTTTTTTTCAAGATGAAAGAAATGGAAGAAATTGAAATGACTAGTTTTTCAAGTTTTAATTACTTTTATATTTGTAGTATTAACAATAGTTTTTCCAAGAATCATTGAAGAAGTGTTGACAAACATAATCTTTAAATTTAATTTAATTTAAAAAAAAAAAACTTTTTACTTTTGTGTGAGTTGTGTTGAAAATTGGTTAAAACTGGTGGTGAAGACGTTTTACTGAAAACTCTTCACCAGAAGTTTTAACCAACACAATTCAAGCCTGACTTTCACATTGCACTGCAGAAATCTAAAATAATGTTGCACTGATTTCACAGACTTGTTGTAGTTGTCGTAGTGGTAGTAATTAAATTAAAATTGTTTTTATAATTTATATTAAGCATGTGGAAGAATGACAATTTAAATATTTCTAATAATATTGTGATGTCATTCAGTAGAATAAAAGTGTTTACTGCAGGCCAGTAAAGTGTCTTATTGTTTTCTTTGGTCATATTCCCAGTGCCTGACTTTCTGTTTTGTATTTCTTCTGTACTTTTCCCACGTTTCTTCTCCTTTTCATTTCTCATTGAGACAAAACCTTTTCTCCCGACAACACTCTTCTTCTTTTGTCATTTTCTCCTTCACGTTTCCATCTTCCTTCCCTTCTTTCTCATCCCTCACTTCCCTTTGAACATTGTCTTTTCTAACAACAAAACCCGTTACACCGTCAACGCTTCACCTCCACCACCACCACCCCACACCCCCTTTTCTGCAGGACAAGTCCTCCCAGGCTCTGAGCCTGTCCAACGTGGCGGGGGTCTTCTACATCCTCGTGGGGGGCCTGGGCCTGGCCATGCTGGTGGCCCTGGTTGAGTTCTGCTACAAGTCACGGGCCGAAGCCAAGCGCATGAAGGTGGACCTTAGCCCCCCCCACTGTCCCAGCCCCTCCCCCAGCACCCAGAATCTAGCCACTTATAGGGAGGGGTACAACGTGTACGGCTCCGAGGGGGTCAAGATATAGGGGTAGGATTTAGAGGCTCCCATGTTTAGGTGGGGGTGATGGTGGTGTTGATCATGGTGGTAGTGCTGTAGAGTCTGTATTGTTGACGCTGTTGCAGCAGCCCCACATCTTATTTTCATTTACTGTTTATGTGGTGATGAGGATGTGGTCAAGCATTGTGGAACCAATGTGTAACTTTTTTTTTTTTCGTTTGTTTTATTGGCTGAATCTTTATTTGGATTTCAATTTCCGTTTTTGTTTTGAGTACAGGTGGTCCCCGACTTACGAGCGAGTTCCGTTACTACGACTATCTCGTAAGACGAAAATTCGTATGTCGGAACACAAAACACGTGTCGCTCGTAAGTCCGGATTTTTGGTCGTAAGTCGGAACATTTATGCTAGCGCTACTACGAACACTCGTTTTTCAACACAAACGTACATACTAGTTCATAAACATGCTCAGAAACTTGTTTACAAACGGTTAGCTAACACACTTTCATCTAAAAACACATACCAGTGCTGTATTTTCTGTATGTTCTGTACAACTTTACTGTTCGTTAGTCAGCTCGTAAGTCCGGAACCTCGTATGTCAATGTGCTCGTAAGTCGGGGACCACCTGTAATTGGGTTTAGATTTGTAAAAAAAGTTGGTTCCATCATCTTTGGCTGCAGATGGTGATGATGATGAGGAGGATGACAGTGATGGTGATGCTCTTGGCTAATGAACTGACCAGGCACCTGCATTATGGTTTCAGTCAACCGCTAACAACAGAGTGATGAAGCAGGAATGCACAACTCTGGCGCTGCATGACGTCCAGTGCATTTACCATTTATCTACCTGTGGTTTTTAAGAGGAAGAGTCTTTTTAGGTTTCTTTTTCACTTTTTCAAACAGCATTATTACAAATTAGAGGCATAAACTAATCAAACAATGATCAAGCTGTAGAATAATAAATAAAAAAATATTGTAAACTGACAAAGAGATTGACTAAAAATTAGTACAGTATATTGAATTTCTAGACGAATCACTAAAATTTTCTCGGATGCTGATCGGCTAATTATTTCAATTTCTAACAGAAACAGAGCAGACGTCTTTTTGAATCAGTTTTAACAGTATAACCATGAAGTATATACATTTACCACACTTACTATTTAAAATATTTGCCACAGTTTATTTTCAAGGCAGGAGTTTATTCTGGTATTTCACGGTTGTGAGAGCAAAACCTCGTTACTGCGATGCTCCTCATTAAAATGTCTCTCTGCTTCTAGCTACAAATTAATTAGCTGCTGCGTGGACAGCAGTCATCGTGAGTTTGTTTCTGACAAACACATTTCTACACACTCCTGATGCGACAGGCTTCTCTTGAAGAAAACATTTTAATAATGTTTTGATGCTGGTGGATGCTCAGCTTTCCTCATTATTAATTATTAGTATAATAATTATAATAATTATTTTTATATTTTGACCTCTCTGTTGCGCCACTGAGGAAAAACACACAAGCAACACAGAAGTGAGCCTGTTTACACTGAGATCATTCCATTTATTTAGAGGCTAAATGTATAATCTGTTGGGTTTTGCAAAAATACCACAAGCGTTTAGTGTCCTGTCTTATTATTGGTTAACCTAAATCTTTACTGTTTCATTTGCAGCACAAAAACGGCAAAAAATGTCAGTTTTTAAAAATGTCTACGCGTAGTGTGAACAGGGCTTTAATTTGAATTCAAAGTACCAAAGAAGAGCAGCGGCATGAAAAGCTCGTTCAGTTTCACCACTGATGCATCATCCCTTTATTGTGTCATCCATAAACTGGAGCTGTGCAGCCCTGCTGTAAATGGTTTAAATAGGCACTGTCGATTTATTGTAGTCCTGACAACTTTAAAACAGCCCACCTACTTACTTAGCATTAATGCAGAGAAATAACCAATGAAGCAAAACACTTCATAAAGAACAGCTACTTAGTGATGTTGCAAAAACACGACTCGTGTTTATTGATGCCACGGTGCAATTACAGTTGGTGAAATGAAAAGATTCGCAGAACTTTTGTTTATTGGACTTACTAAGAAAACATTAACAGGAACAAGGTTTGAGTCCTGTGGTGTAGTCTACATTTCTATACCGCGGTAAATTTGGTTTTACGTTGGACTTCGGTCGGTCCATATACTGTGTTAGAAACCAAAGTACACTGGTTAGTACAATGTATTCGTCAACTTATTTAGATTTTTAAGCATATTGAACATTTCCAAATTTCTCTGATGCTTATATTTGAATAAATGAACAACAAACTTTGTACAAAAGTTGGCTTTGTATTAAATACATTTTATTGACTTTATAGACCAAGATCAAAGCAAAACATGTTCAAGTATGAAGAAGTATAGAAGTATTAATTATACAATCATTTGTGGATAAGCAAATGTAAAAAAACAAGTGCTACATTCATTCAGCCTTTATTTATACAGGTTAGTCCCATTGAGCCACGAGGTCTCATTTACAAGAGACCTGAATTTTTACAGAGTGGTGACAACAACGACAACAATAGACAATCACAAAGGATGCATACTTTTTTTTTTACAAATGAAAATAGAATGGTAATTAAAAGAATAAATAAAAGGAAAAGTAGCGAAAAAACAGCTAGATTACGAGGCAGATACTGTACATACATGCACACAGACAGATTGTTATGGAAGCAGTTAACTGCCGTTTAGCATATCAATGACACGTGTCTAATGATATGTCAAGTATCATTGGGTACTTTGTGAGTATACTGAAATTCTTAAGCTTCTCTAGTGGGTATACTCCGTATCTGTGTGTATCACATAGACTACACCACTGTTTAATTCCTTTTGAGATAAAATAAATAACTAGATGAAGAGCACTTAATACAGATTTTTTTTCTTATATCAGTTTTAAAGAAATAGTCTATTTTTAAAGTAATATTCTGTCAAATAGTTATCAATAGTAAGTAAATTATCCGCCATGACTTCAGCCGCAAAACACTGAGTATGAAAAAAAATGCCAAAAATCTTCTGTTTGACTGGGCTAAAGGTATAGCCAAATTTGTTTATCATTTTTCAGACTTTTTTTGTCAAAACAACATATCTAAGTGAAAGAACTCTACAAAAACTAATATTAAACCTCTGCACTTTTACATGACACCATTTGCTTTATTTGTTTCTGTTTTCTCAACTAAACAAAGTTCCTGTTACTATGCTAATACATAGCTGGTTTTGAGTGTCAGTAGCGCAACCCGCGGCTCTAGTAGCAAACAGCTGCGGTAGCACAGTGGTCAGTAAGCTCTAGGTAATCCTGAGGTTGCAGGTTTGAGCCCTTGTTGCATCAGGAAGAGCATCCGGAGTAAAACAACGGCCAAATTTTTCTATGAGTTTGTTTGCTGTGGCAACCCCTGAAAAAAGGAGCAACCTAAAGAAAGTCATTGTTGTTCATGTAGCTCATCCACCTCGCCCTAATTTGAGTTTACACCATCTCATTGACTTTCCATTCAACTGAGTGTTGCCCCAATGTTAACTAGTACAACTGCTTGACACTACCCTGATACAAGTTTTTGCAGACATCAGATAATGAAGATGAGTATGATGGTGAGGTGATGGTATGCCTCACGCTTGATCTACAGTCATACACAAGCTAATAGTGAGCCAGGTAAGACTCAAGGGCGAAATATACCTGAGCGTTCTATCTATACACCTATACGCCACGTACGTACGTCAAGGCAAATGCGTAGCCCCGTGTAGCCCCTCAGGGCACGAACGCGCAAAGCTTTTTTTCTACGATCGCGGACGCTTGCGCGGTGTCTGACCATAAACTTCCCCGGCGCCAGACTGTTTTGTATGTTACACAAATGAAATAAATTCCCCTTCTTTATCGCTGATCGGGCCTTTTCTTTTGTTTTTTTGCCTAAAGTCAAGTAACCGCTTCTTCCTCCGTTCACTCGATGACTGAAATGAATGAATTCAGGTCCTACCTGGGTGCGCAATGTTTTAAATATTCCCTGGTGGACTGTGTGCTGCAGGAAAAGCGCTCCCTGTTATTATTTTTATTTCTGAGATAACTTTTTATAACATATATAGTAGAAACACCGCATCAGAACACCGCAGCGGTCTTCAGCGAGCTGCTCATGATGCATTCTCGAGGTTTCACTGAGCTGACTGAAAGCTGTCAATCATTTCAGTAGGCGTGTCAGCAAGTGACCAATCAGCGAGCTCAGTTGAGTCCCCTCCGCGCGCAGCTGCTCATATTACAACAAGGATCTGGAGCGAGAACGCGAGCGTTTGAAAGCTGATAAAAGCCGAGCTATAGCAGCGAAAACATGCGCACAAAATGCGCGCGTACAGTGGCGTACTTCATGTACGCTCAGGTGTATTCCAGCCTTTACAAGGTTTACAATATTAGAAAAATGGATGCAAGCAAGTTGTAGAAACTGGCCAATGCAATGGTGATTTTGAAGCAGTCCCTGCCTACAGACTGCTGATGGGAAATCATTGGCTCAGTGCAGCTTGCCTGGAACTTTGGCTGGTATGACCCAAGAACGATTAGCCAATAGAAAGCCTCTGAACCCACGCCGGGTCAACCTGAGTAGGCTGAGTTTAGCCCAAATGAAAAGGGCGTACGTGTGCTGAGCATACACCATTAATGCCAATAGTGCTGAGGTTGATGCATGGGTCAGTCTGCTGGGAGATGAGTAAACACTGGCACTAACTAGATGCGCTGATCATTCACAGCCGCAGCACCATCAGTCCATCTATACTCAGCATAGATGTGTTTGCACAGCGTTCGTTGAGACGAACTGAGCAGTTTTATGCAAAAAGGCTTAATATTAGCTTCTGTAGTATTCTTTCACTCCGGAGATTGCGAAAAATAAAAATTCACTTAATAAAATGACCAGAATATCCCTTTAAATCAAAATCTGCCAATAAAAAAGAGCAAACTTTTAAAGTTTCCTCTTACTGTGTGTGTTTACGTTCTGGCTGGAAAATGGGGGTTTTCATCGCGACAGCTGCTTTAACGTCACGTTTGTGTGAAGTGCCGCTCTGAGCAGTATCAGTCACTCCCTCTCTATAAATCTGAAACTTTCCAACAAATTTCACTTCTTTATGTTTTCCTTTTGTCTTTCCAGTATCCTCACTTTCCTAATCCTATCCTTTCAAATCCCAAACCTAATCTTGCGTACTCTAGCCCTCAACCCAGCGATGCATGGCATCCCAAATGCAGATGACCACAACCCAAAACTGTCTCCTTCACGTGTTTGCTGACTGTTGCCTGCTTTGCCTTTCGCTATAGGTGCTGTTTGAAATGTTGTTAGTTTAGGGTGCATTCACACTTTGACTTAATTATTATTTTTTTAAGTTTAGCTACATTCAAGTTTAAAAATAAAATAATCAAAATGTGTTCTGATGTTACAAACCAAGTAAAATTATTATGGTTTAGCAAAATAAAACTAGTGTTTCCTGTGAAGTTTTTTAACTTGTCACTTATTAAAAAGCGGCCTCGTCTGTTTACAAAATACACAACAATTTCATACAAAAGCCATTCCTCTTAGGTGATAGTTTTGTCCAGTGTTGGTTGGAAATCACCAAGTAGTGCTCTAATCACAGCAACAACAACAACAAAAAACTATGTCAGCATATAAAAAACTGTTATTGCCAATTAATTTACTCATCACCTTTGAGAACTCAATAAATACAATTAAAATTCCTTTTTTTTTAAAGCCTCTCATAGTATCCGTTATAAAAGGCCACAAATTCAAAAACACGTGATGTAGATAGCTCTGTTTTTAATTCTGACCAAACTAATTAACTCAAGTTTAATCTGACCAGAATGAATTGCTGTCGTCCTAAACATTTCCAACATAAATAATATATAGTTTCACAAGAACACTATTTTATAAACATTTGAACTCTCTTTTGTGTTACTCAAGAAGAAATAATCATTTTAATTGAAGACTGAGTCAGTCTGAGGTTTCAGAAGGATCTACGTGCAGCATAACAAAATGTGTTAAGTCAAAGTCAACTTTATTGTCAGAACAGCAATATGTACAGGACATACACAGGATTGAAATTGCGTTTCTCTCAGACCATCCATCCATTCTCTAAGACCATCCATCATCTTTACCTGCTTCTTCCTTTTTGGGTCGTGGGGGTTGTCGGTGCCCATATCCAGCTATCCCTGTGCGACAGACTGGGGACACCCGGGACAGGTCTCCAGTCCATCACTGGGACACATGAGACAAACGAGACAAACATTCACTCTCTCACTCACACCTAGAGACAATGTAGAGTTACCAATCAGTCTAACATGCATGTTTTTGGTCTGTGGGAGGAAACCGGAGTACCCGGAGAAAACCCGCGCATGCACAGAGAGAACATGCAAACTCCACCCGGACTGGGATTTGAACCGGGGTAACCTGCTCGCTGAGATGCCGCAGCTCTACCAGCTGTGCCACCGTGCTGCCCATGTACTAAGACCTGGGGAGAAAACTGTTTTAAAGTAATGCATTGTACTAACCCAATATTGTATATACAGTACATTGAAGCAAATGAAGTATTAAAGATCAAAGTTCATGCTCAATCATCCAGGTGAAAATTCAAACAAGGTTCTATCAGGTCATCTGGACAGTTTCTTTTTTTGTAGAAAGACATTTCGCCCTCTATCCAGAGAGCTTCATCGGTCTGAGGAGTCCCAGTGATGTCTTAATATCTTGAACCACTTTGGCTGTGGCTGCCTGGGAGGAGTCGCCGGGGGACGGACAGCCCCCAGAAACCATCTTATCACCAACAAACTGTTCCACTTAATGTACTGATTAGTGGGAAAACAGTTACTTGGGACTCTTCAGACTGATGAAGCCCTTCAGATAGAGGGCGAAACGTCTTTCCACAAAAAAAGAAACTGTCCAGATGACCTGACTGACCATTATTGAAAGTTTTAAAGATCTTTTTTTTTTTTGCATCATCTTATTGATCCATCAGATAGTTACCCTTTCTGAGCTCAGCATGTTTTCAATATAAATAACCATGTCATACAAAACTAACAGTAGTTTAAAGGTTTTTAAAATAGCTTTCTTGTGACCTATTAATAAATGTTTGAGACTAAAGTTGTTTTTAAGGCTTTTGCTCCATTGGGACTTTCCATTAACTCATCAGTCCAGTCAGGAGAAAACATTATTTCTACAAACAGGTTTACAAAGAGCTATCTACAACAGGTAAGATAATTATTGTTTTAAAACTTTACATTGAAACTACTTCAAAAGAAAGATATACAAGCTGTTATAATGCAGAGCTACAACTAAACCACTAAAACATCATAACCGCGAAAAATACATTTTCAGCCAACTTTAGAGAATAATTTGTGCAAAAATTGATTTAAAAGAACACAGTTTGCAAAAATAAAAGGTTATTATGTAGCGTGTGAAGAAGGAGAAACAAACTGATCTGCAAGCAGTTGCCTTTAATACTTCGAGCGTCAAAACCAGTTACAGAATGAATGAATGAACACACGAACACTTCTTCTTCATCACCTGGTAAAACCTGGGGAGCACCTCGCTGGCTCCTCCTACTGGGTGAGAGAGAGATGAGGCCACATGCCTCACCAACACACCACACAGCCCCCCCCCGAACACCCAGAAGGGCAAATACAAAACATATCAGTCTCTCACAGGGGCCCTAATCAACCTGCCGAACCGACTGCGTCGACTCGGGGGCGGAGAAACGGCTGGCACCCGTGCAGGAACAACATTTTGTGCCACAGGGGGAGGAACACAGTTGGGGGGAGAAAACGGAAGATGGGGTCGAGCAGGAGGGCGGCCGCGTCTAGGAACCTGAGCCGGCAACACCTCATCATCAGCCAACACATAGGCTGGCTTCAGGCGGTCCACTGTAACCAGCTCTCTACGCCCACCCATGTCTAAAACAAAACTTTTCGCGCCCCTTTCGAGCACCCGAAACGGCCCGTCATACGGAGGCTGGAGGGGCGAACGGTGGGCGTCACGTCGCACAAAAACAAAACGGGCAGACTGGAGTGCAGTGGGCACAAACGCCTGCGGGAAACAATGGTGCACAGGACCCGGAACCAAAAGACCACTCTGCGAATAGGGGTCCACCGCTTCGGGGAACCGTGGAGCGGCAGCGTCTAACAAAAACTCCCCTGGGATTCGTACAGGCTGACCAAAAACCAACTCGGCTGATGAAGCGTTGAGGTCCTCCTTAGGAGCTGATCGCAACCCAAGCAGCACCCACGGCAAACGCTCCACCCAGCCAACGTCTGTTAGCGCAGCACGTAACGCCGCCTTAAGAGACCGATGGAAACGTTCAACCAACCCGTTAGCCTGAGGGTGGTAGGCGGTAGTGCGATGCACCTGCACCCCCAAGGAGCGCGCCATCTCGGACCAGAGCCCTGAAATAAACTGGGGACCTCTGTCTGAAGTGATGTCCGAGGGCACACCAAAACGGGCAACCCAAGTGGAGAGGAACGCACCAGCCACGTCGGAGGTAGTTGTGGAAGAAAGAGGAACGACCTCCGGCCACCTGGTTGTGCGGTCGACCACTGTAAGCAGGTGTGTGAAACCCCGTGATGGGGGCAGGGGACCAACTAAGTCCACATGCACGTGGTCAAAACGCTTGGCTGGAATGGGAAATGGTTCCAGTGGTGCCTTAGTGTGCCGGTGCACCTTGGCACGCTGACAAGCCACGCAAGCCGCTGCCCAACTCCTCACCTCTCTGCGTAAACCAGGCCACACAAAACGTGCGCTGACTAGTTTCACAGACGCGCGCACACCTGGGTGCGAGAGAGAGTGGACAGAGTCAAAAATGCGGCGGCGCCAACCTGATGGAACCACTGGGCGTGTCCGGCCTGTGGAAACGTCACACAGGATCAAAGGACCGCCCTCTCCCAATTTGACCTCCTCTAGCTTAAGCCCTGAAACGCCGGCACGAAGGGCAGTTATATCAGCGTCTCCCGGTTGGTCAGCGGCCATGGCAGAAAAATCTACCCCGAGGAGCACAGGACAAACGAGCACCCGTGACAGACAGTCTGCCACTGAGTTGGATTTTCCAGCCACATGGCGGACGTCCGTTGTAAACTCTGAAATGGCCGCCAAGTGCCGTTGCTGACGTGCTGACCAGGGCTCCGAAACTTTAGACATTGCAAACGTGAGTGGTTTGTGGTCCACATAAGCCGTAAATGAACGACCCTCCAGCAAAAAACGAAAATGCCGTGTAGCTAAGAATAGCGCCAACAACTCGCGGTCAAAAACGCTGTACTTGCGCTCGCAGTCCCGCAATTTACGGCTGAAAAATGCCAACGGCTGCCATGCGTCGCCAACGCGTTGCTCTACAACGGCCCCCACAGCTATATCCGAAGCATCAGTTGTCAACGCAATCGGGGCCTCTGAATCTGGATGGGCTAGGAGTGCCGCACTAGCTAACGCGGACTTAGCACCATCAAAAGCAGTGATCCGGTCCGGGGTCCAAACCACTGTGTCAGTCGCCTTCCTCGAGCGCAGGGCCTCGTAGAGAGGCTGCAGGAGATGGGCTGCATTGGGAATGAACCTGTTGTAAAAGTTCACCATGCCCAAAAACTCCTGCAACTTTTTAACCACCAGAGGACGTGGGAACTCTGCCACCGCCTGCACCTTGGCAGGCAATGGAACTGCACCCTGCGCGGAAATTCGATGACCTAAAAAATCGATCACCGGTAAACCAAACTGGCACTTAACCGGATTAATGATCAAGCCATGTGCATCCAAGCGCTGAAAAATTTCTTTCAGGTGCAACAGGTGCTCCTCGGTTGACGAGCTGGCCACCAAAATGTCGTCCAGATAGACAAACACAAAATCGAGGCCACGTAACACGGAGTCCATCAGCCTTTGAAAAGTCTGTGCTGCCCCCTTTAGTCCAAACGGCATGCGGAGGAACTCAAAAAGCCCAAAGGGGGTGATTACTGCAGTTTTAGGTACATCGCTGGACTGCACTGGGACTTGATGGTAGCCGCGCACCAGATCCACCTTAGAAAAAATGGAAGCACCCGACAACCGAACAGAAAAGTCCTGAATGTGCGGAATGGGGTAGCGATCAGGCGTCGTCACGTTATTTAAACGGCGAAAATCGCCACATGGGCGCCACGACCCGTCTGCTTTTGGTACCATGTGAAGGGGGGAGGCCCACGGGCTGTTAGAGCGTCTAACAATACCCAACCTCTCCATGGTACCAAACTCCTCTTTAGCGATGGCCAGTTTAACAGCGTCGAGGCGGCGTGCACGTGCGAAAACGGGCGGTCCCGTAGTGGGGATGAAATGCTCGACCCCGTGTTTAGTTTCTGAAGAGGAAAAAGCAGGTGTAGTTAAAGAGGGGAATTCTGCCAACAAACCTTGAAAAACATCTCCTGAAACTAAAACATTAGCATGAGTTAGCGGCCCAGCCCCCCCAGATACACATGGGAAAGTTGCAAAAGTTACAGCGTCAATAAGTCTGCGGTTAGCAACATCTACTAACAGTCCATGAGCACATAAAAAATCTGCACCGATAATAGGAACAGTCACTGAGGCAACAACAAAGTCCCACTCGAACTCACGACCATGGAAAGAAACTGTTGCCCGTCTAGTGCCAAAAGTTCCAATGGGAGAACCGTTAGCAGCAGTTAGCAGTGGGCCACTGCCTCGGCTTGCTAATTCAGGTCCAACAGGGTGGACCAAACTCTTCTGTGAACCAGAGTCAACCAGAAAACGACGTCCTGACAGGGAGTCTGTGACGAAGAGCAGCTCACCTCGCTCGCCAGCGCCCACAGCTGCTACTGAGCGCCGGCTTCCTCGTTTCCCGACACCCATGCACATGGTGGGATGCAGCGCTTAGCTTTGTTTGCGAACCTCCGGTGGTAGAAACACAAAGAGCTCCCCCGCCGAGTTCGCGCGCCAACAGCTGAAACCGCCGCTGGCTCCTCCATCTCCACCGTCTGCTCCGGCTCCACCGATGTACTCTGCACCGTGAACCGTCTGGTCGCCAGCAGGACCCGGTCCGCCTCCTCCGCCAAACCCCGGTAATCACCGGTAGATAAACAAGGGGAGTTGGCCAAAGTAGCCCTCACTTGCGACGGAAGCTGGCGCAGGAAAATGTGAGGGAAAAGGAAACCCCCGTCGTCTGAACCAAGTAGCGACAGCATTTTGTCCATCATGTTCACAGCCGTGCCGTCACCCAAACCCGGCAGCGATAGCAGTTTATCAGCCCTCTCAGTTGAAGTCAAAGTGTACCTTCGAAGCAGAAACTCTTTGAGGGCGCCATATTTGTCCACGTGCGGCGGTGCGCGCAGCAGCGGCATGGCTTTGCGGGTTGACTGCATATCCAGAGCCGACACGACCAAGAAGTACCTGGTTTCATCTGCGTTCACGCCTCGGAGGCGAAAGAGTGCCTCGATGTGCTGGAACCACGAAACCGGGTCACTCTGCCAGAACTCCGGGAGCTTAACACTCGCTGCGGGAGCAAAGTCGGCTGGGTTCGGCTGCAACAGCTGGGCAGACGTCGCGGCGGCGGGGTCCGAAGAAGAAACAACATCCTCGTTTGGTTCTGACATATTTCACGTCAGGTCACCAACTGTAGCGTGTGAAGAAGGAGAAACAAACTGATCTGCAAGCAGTTGCCTTTAATCCTTCGAGCGTCAAAACCAGTTACAGAATGAATGAATGAACACACGAACACTTCTTCTTCATCACCTGGTAAAACCTGGGGAGCACCTCGCTGGCTCCTCCTACTGGGTGAGAGAGAGATGAGGCCACATGCCTCACCAACACAC
>JBBPBX010001217.1:77416-98961 GCA_038048925.1 Garcialebias charrua | reverse complement strand
CAAAAGAAATGTACATAAAAACTGCAGGAATGATGCCTCTGCCAGATGAGCGAATGACGGAAAACATCCTCAGATGTCCAGATCTAAAAGGTTTCAGCCTTTCAGTGTGAAGCACGGAGGGGGAGTGTGTTGATCTGTGGTTGCATGAAGGTAGATGTTATTTTCTATGACATTTAGAGTTTTCAGCAGTCAACATCTTACCTGTTGTAGATGGCTCTGTGAACAATCTGGAAAAATAAAGGTTGATTCTGACCAGACTGACGAGCTAATGGCTAGTCCCAGCAGGACGAAGGTCAAAGCGAAGCGCTTTCGTCTTCAAGCTAGTCTCAAAAACGTTACAGCGGTTCATGCTAACGCTTGTTTGTAAAGCTTTGCATCGAGTTACGTGAACGTTTGCAGGAGAACTAGTAGCAGCAGCAGCTAGCTGAAGCCTTTCCTGTGATATGAACTGATGGTGGTTAGAACATTAGCATGAAGCTGTGGGTTTTTCCTCTTGTTGATCACGTTTCCACGGTAACACAACGCTCATGGTTAGCTTCCTTTTACTCTCTGGGTGGGTTTTGTGCTGAAGTGTGCTGTTCTGATATTTACTCTACTTCTGGGTCCTTTTAGCCAATTAGCATTCAGCTGTGACCTTTAAAACAAATGTGAAGCTGCACTTCGGGGCCTTTTGTCTGACATTACTCCATAACCTCATGCAGGCTTGATAGTTTGGTTGGAGTCGTCGTTGCATTTCCTCCTGTTTTTGTGAATGTTATGGAGCTTTAATTCTAGATCAAAAAAGGCGTTCAATACAGAACAACTGGACTTTATTTGTAACAGAAGACGTTTCGCTTCCCATCCGGGGAGCTTTATCAATTCAATGAGGAAAATGTGAGAGCGAGAGAAGTTATACAGGCTGATCCACTGACACGCACCAACATATGTAAATTGGAAGCTAACACACACACATACTTGGGATAACACGTGCCTGTGACCCATTCAAAGTTCAGGGTGTGAAAGCAGACCTTACAGGAAACACACACACATCCTACTGTATGTAAATTGACAAATCACACCTCACACATTGATAGCAGGGACCTGTCAAAGTCTTGTTAGTCTAATTCACAAACAAAGCTCCTCTGTTCTCATCAGGTGAGAAACGTCTGGGAATGAGCTGCAGGGCCGCACCATAAGTTTTAGAAAGTTGAAATCTTAGACCTCCTCCTCTGTTTAACGATGGTTTCTCTCGTTTTACTTAAACTGCTTCCTTCACACCCCTCTCAAACCACCTGTGCTCTCGGTCCAAAATATGTACATTCTGGTCCTCAAAAGAGTGTCCCTTGTCCGTGAGGTGGAGGTGAACAGCTGAGTTTTGTCCAGATGAGAAGCGAAACGTCTTGTCTGTTACAAATAAAGTCCAGTTGTTCTGTATTGAACGCCTTTTTTGATTTATCATGTCCTGGACGACTGAGAATCTTCACCAGCATTTTAATTCTAGATGTTTGTTATGTTCTGTGTGTTTATACTTCACTCTACCTGAGAGGTGCCGACCAGATGTACCTGCTGGGCTCACCTCGATGCACAGCAGGGGCTCTGGAACCAATCTCCTTGAGAGGAGGTGGACCTACCGTATTTTCCGGTCTATAAGTCGCACCTTTTGCCCAATTTGCGTGCCCTGCGACTAATAGAGAGGTGAGACGTGTTTATGGATTCCCCCCCCCAAATTTTTAGACCAATTTTTGGCTCAGATATGACCGTTTTTCATTTTGGCAAAATATGGTGCAGTACCACTTTTGTCCGCTAGGGTACACCAACTGTTTCCAGCTCATGTGTCCGACGGCAGCCTCCTCTGGTCGGACTCACTCTGTCGCAGCCCGGCCTCCTGCTCTGGAGGTATGAACTACTGTTAGCTCAGTGTTTTGTTAGCCACGGGTACTATTTATCCACGGTAAATGGAAGGTGCTCCGGCTGGGTACTCCTTCATTCTGCTGGGGGGCTTCAATGCCTACAAAAACTAGCAGCTCTAAAATATGTAACTAAAACTCATAATGTGAGGATCTGTGTTTTCTGTGTGTCTCCCTGCCAGCTGTTGTCCTTCCCCAGATGTTTGTGTTCATCCCCTCGTTAGCATGTCAGTCTGCGTCTCTGTTCCTCGTTGTCGCAGCAGTTCCTCTGTCAAGCTCCGTGTTCCCAGCGTCATGTGAGTGTGCTGCCCTGTCAGACTTTTGTTTTTGTTAATAAATCATTTTATTTTTAGTTCTAGAATGGCGCTGCTTGGGGCGGCTGCACGTTGGAGCAGATCTCTCACTTTCATTCTGAGTTTTTGCTTTTGAAAACTTAAATTCCTCTTTCTTCTAGATGTACATCGCTTTTTTCAGATGATTGTTTCCTCTGGTATCAGAGGCTGTGCAGCTGGAAGGATTTTCACTAAAATCTTTTTACTTTTGGGCATTTGTTATGACGCGTAACCATGGCAACAAGGTGTTTTGTTTATAACCGGGAGCAGCTGATTAACATCTGAAAGCTCAGATATCTCAACTACAGCCCCAAATCCCAAATGAGTTGAAAAGGAGGCACCATGGATGAATTCCCGTCAACCTGTTGGTGGTGCTCCAGTACCTGACCGCCGTGATCCTGGAATTGGTGGGAAACTCAGCTCGTGACAACGGGAGGACCGGGATCATCTTCCGGCACCTTCAGCTGTCTGTCCGTGGCGACTAGGAGCTCTGCAGACTGCTGGGAGGAGCGACCATCGCTCAGGGAGGAGTTCTGCCTGACATCCGGACGGTCCTGCTGCCCAGGAGGACTGAGAGGCCCGCTGGATCTGACAGCAAGCTGGATCCAGGTGGACGGATCACTATCTGAGGCCAGATTCTTCTGATTTGTTGCAGGAGATCCTTCCTGCCCACAGCTCTCAGCATCTGAATGAAACCAGGACGATGAGCTACGATGACACTTGATTTCCCTTTGGGATTAATAATCCCTTTCCTATGCCCGTTCGTAACACGGAAATCATCGTAAGTCGGAAAATGCGTCCAAACGGCCCCTCATACGTACAGTACATGTATTTTTACCAAGCACTTAACACAGTACCCTACATAATTATCAAAAAAACACATACATCTGGAGCCATAATGAAAGAAAAAAAGAGTTAATTTCTTACTGGCAGCTGGTGAATTCTTCCTCCGTCTGTTAGCATGTTAGCTCGGGCACCTCCGAGCTCCTGAAGCTTCACAGCAAAAAAAAAGCTTGTTGCTCAGCTGTAGCCCGTCTGCCTCGTAAACCTCTGCTCAAAACAATAAGGTCTCCTGTATTTCCACGTGCGGTCCAGAGTTAGCATATTTAGCCATATTAGCCCCTCCTGACCTCCTCTGCTCCGGTCTGCCTGAAGTCTCCTGTAAGTTTCCAGAAGTTTCCAGCGTGTCAAGCTCCCCCCTCCCTCCTGTAAGTTTCGTTGCATTTTCTGATGTAAAGGCACATAAACCACGTAACTTGAAACAATGCTTTTCAATGGGAGAACGTTCGTAACCGCGAAACATCGTAACTCGAGACCGTCGTAACCCAGGGACTACCTGTATTTTTGAATTGAATTTGAATTTCTTTTTATAATTCTCTGAATCTCCGTGGTCTGCCTGTACTTGGGTTCAACATGAAACCACCAGATCCCGACACGTGCACGTGAAGTTATTGTGACGAAAGGGAGCACAATTCTGTCACTAGAACAAGAGATACAAAGTACGATAACACTTCAGAAAAACAATGAACGAAGTTCAGAATGAAGAACAAAGTAGGGGCGTCTGTGGCTGAGTGGTTAGAGCAGTCGTCCTCCAGTGGGAGAGTTGGGGGTTTGATTCCACCAGCATTCACAAGACACTGAAACCCCCACAGCCTCTGACGTGTGTCCCATCGGTGTATGAACGTGACGAAGCTCTGATTAGTCATGTAAAGGTGTAGTAGAGTGCTGTGTGAACGGGTAAGAGGCACAGATCGTTGTAAAGATGTTGATATGATAGAAAGGAGCTGTATACCGTATTTTCCGGCGTATAAGTTGCACCTTTTTGCCTAATTTGCATGCCTTAAGACTTATAGGGCGAAGCGACATATTTATGGATTTTTTCCCATATTTTTAGACCAATTTTTGGCTGAGATATGACCGTTTTTCATTTTGGCAAAAAAAATGGTGCAGTACCAGTTTCGGCCACTAAGGTACACCGATCGTCCCCAGCTCATGTGTCCGACAGAAGCCTCCTCTGGTCGGACTCACTCTGTCGCAGCACGGCCTCCTGCTCTCTGGAGCTCTGAACTATTAGCTCAGTGTTTGACTGTTTGCAAAATAGTTCAAGAATCACACGACAGATTTTAATGAAACTTACAGAAAGTAATCACTGGATGGACATTTACAAACTATTAGCTGTAGGAGATGTTTGAGCTAAAATTTGATTTATTTATCATTTATTTTCGCAGCGCGCGTGACCGTTTTGAAGACGTCAAAGCGAAACAATTTAAATCCAGCTGATTTGAACATTACGTTAATTTTTAAAGGAAAAGTTAAGCTCAGAAACACTTTTACTATAATGTCAGCAAACAAATTTTTTTGGGGGATATATCTTGCTAAATTTTAAAGAGATGCAGGTCTATTCACTGCACTGCATGTCTGTTGCTGCGCATGCTCGTTTTGTTGAGACGCCGTAGCGAAACTCGTTTTTAAATCCAGCTCATTTCACAATTACGTTCATTTATTAAGGAAAAGTTCAGCTAAGACACATTTTTGCTATAATTTTCAGGAAACAAATAATTGTTTTTTAAGTGTTAATCTTGTTAAAGTCCTTCCTGCACGCTCCTGTGGCCGCCATTTGGCTGTCGAGCCATTTTGGGCTAAACACCGGGGCCCACATTTCCGGGTTGTCAGCGGTGACGCGTAACGTCAGCGTGACGTAGGTGCGACTTATAGGGCCAAGCGACATATTTATGGATTTTTCCAATTTATTGGACACAATTGGACAATGCGACTTATAGGGCGGTGCGACTTATAGGGCGGAAAATACAGGTAGTCCCCGACTTACGAGCGAGTTCCGTTCCTGCGAGGCTCTCGTAAGACAAAAATTCGTACGTCGGAACACGAAACATGTGTTTTCGTAAGTCCGGATTTTCGGTCGTAAGTCGGAAAATTTATGCTAGCGCTACTACGAACACTCGATTTTCATCACAAATGTTCATACTAGTTCATAAACATGCTCAGAAACTTGTTTCCAAACGGTTAGCTAACACACTTTCATCTAAAAACACATGAAAGTGCTGTATTTTTTGTATGTTCTTTACAAATTTACTGCTTGTTCGCCAGCTCGTAAGTCCGGAACCTCGTAGGTAAGAGCGCTCGTAAGTCGGGGACTACCTGTACGGTAAGTACGGTCCATCAGAATGATTCAAAAACTCTGGAAATATATCCTTAAAGGACAAAAACTGTCGGCTCGTAGATGAATAAAACAAGAATCCTTCACACGTTTGGGGACATGGACGTCGGCGATGAGATCCACATAAAACCATTAGCGTGGAGCGCCGACCGACACCTGCGATGTTCAAAGAGACAAAGAGCGTCACTCGTACGTCTGCTGCCAACAGAGGGACGGTCTCCCTTTGTTCAGGACTGATTATGTCCTGTCAGCGGTTCTGGTGGCGCTGGTGGGCCTGTGTTCATCAGGCCGCCTCGTGCCTGAGGGCCCGGCAGAACTGCGGCAGGTGTGAAGGTCACGACGAGAGTCATATTTTAATCAAAGCTCAAGGAGCTAAAAATAAGACCCCCCCAGTGGGCAGAGCTCTGAGGCTGAAGGAGAGAAGGCTCTGGGTGTACACGCTTTAATTATCACGCACACGCACGGCTTGTTATTCTGAATAAATGTCAGCTGGACGGGTTTCTGGGAGAGGAAGCTGTTAGTGTGGAAGAATGTGTCGCAGTGCACCTTCAATCTGAGCCCGAGCCAAGACAGACAGCCGGACGTGCACGCCATGAAATATGTGACAGATGGAAAAATGTGTGTGCCAGCAGGGCAGGAGGTGTAGCGTCGGTGTGTGTTCGCTGATACGACCGTTCACTTAGCAGCCTGCATCGGGAAGACCGAACAAACACAAACACACTGAAGGACCTCGTTGTCTTTAAGAGTCGTTTGAGTCGTGAGACGTTTCCACAAATTACTGCTGAGCAAAGACGCGTTGTCCTTCTGTACCTTTAAGAATTTAAAGTGGTTTGTTGATGTTCCAGATGTGACAGAGACACGGCCTCAGGTGGAGGGGTTCAGCTATCTGGACTTCTTGTTCCTGAGCGATGGTGGGACGGAGCGGGACATTGATCAGGACCTGTCCTCAGTAATGAGGGTGTTGCTTCAGTCTGTCGTGGTGAAGAAAGAGTGGAGTCGACAGGCAAAGCTCTGCATGTACTGGTCTGTTCATGCTCCATCCGTCACCTGTGGTCATGAGGTCATGACTGAAAGAACCGGATCCTGGACGCTGCTGAAATGAGCTTCCTTCATAGAGTGGGCGTGTCCGGGAATGTTGCTCGAGGTTTATGGATGTTTGTAACTACTATGGCTGACAGTGTTAACTGCCCATGAACCACGAGTTTGAGTCAGCAGAGAGAGCTGGATGAGGAGATGATTTGATCCTGCATGTGCAGCTGGATGGCCAAGGACAGCCGGGAGATGATAAGTCTATAAAAACGAGCCGCGCACGCTACCATGGCAGATTCTCGTGCTTCATGTGTGTAAATTTTTACATCTGTGTACAGGTGGTCCCCGACTTACGACGGCCTCGACTTACGGCGATCCGACTTTACGAACGCATCTTATTAATAAAACAAAAGAAAAAAAATGTGTGTGTTTAAATGTTCTTGATTTCATGTGTACAGCACTTTGTTGCAGCTGTGGTTGTTTTAAATGGCTTTATAAATAAAGTATTATTATTATTATTACATAATTTTTAATTTTTAAGCCGATTTACCAAGTTTGCGGCAGTTTCCAACAGTTTTCGGCACTGCCGCCGTGTCCGCCATTTTGCGGTTAGCTCCGGCCTCGACAGCTGGCTTTGGAGGACTGTGTGTCCGATCAGAGGTTGCCTCATACGGATAAATGAGCTGGAAACGCTCGGTGAACTCTGTGGACGTCTCAGGCCCGGAGCAGCAGCCGCCGATCGCTAACCCTGGACACCGAGCTATGTTTTCGGAAATGTACGCCATTTTGCGGTTAGCTTCGGTTAGCTCCGGCCCCAGCAGACAGCGAGCGTGACCGGAGGAGCCACAAGCTAACATGCTAACGCTAGCCCCACCGGGACAAGGACCCGACGGGCGGCGGAGACCAGCTCACAGTAAGAAATTGTATTTTTTTTATTTAATTACTGTATGTCTCTAAATGTACTGTACTGTATGTGTTTTTTGATAATTATCAGTGGTGGAGAAAGTACTCAAACACTGTACTTAAGTAAAAGTACAAATAAACAGACAAAAATGTACTCTAGTAAAAGTAGAAGTACCGTATTAATATTTTTACTTAAAGGGGACCACAGATGCAAAATTCACTTTTTAATGTTTTTTTTACTCAACTTTGGGTATTTACTTCATAAAAAAACAGTCCTTGTGCCAAAAAAATGCACCCAGTGGTTTATTTACTCTAAGTAGATTTATTTATTTTTGATAAATACACCTGGATTCACACTTCCTGCAGTTATTGACGTCACAACCCGCAGCCAATCACCTCAAACCTGAGTCCAGCCCCTCACCTAGCAACCCCTGGTTAGGCTCAACCCACTTCTGTATTAAACACATGACTGTTGTTTTTCATGATTTCATCTCATCTTTTGTTTATATGTCTTAATTTCATGTGTAAAAGTAAATAAGTACTTGCTTTTAAAAATACTTAAAGTATTAAAGTAAAAGTACTTGCTGAATGTATTAACTAATGCAATGGTCTACAATACCATTAAGTGTGCGTACTGTATGCATATTTTCTGTAATACATTAATAGTGTTGAGCCATTTTAATGAACAATGCTGCAGATAATGCATGTTTTTATTGTGTTTACTCTGTGACACAGTTCACACTTGGACTTTTGATTCTGTGTGTCAGAATTTCAGTGATGAGTTAAATACCATTAAGCAAAATAAGAAAGAGGAATGATTATACCTTTGAAAGTTTTTATTTAACACAAAATAAAACCAATGTGTCATTTTAACTGCAGTAAACACATTTAAGTAAAAGTTGTCTGTTTGAAAAAAGGAGCATTAGACACAACTAACAAAGGAATAGATCACTTCAACTCGTTTGTCATCAACTCTAGTTAAAATATTGTCTAGTCAATCTTGTAATGGATCAACAATGAACAATACTTTAACTTCCTGACAACATTTTCAAAACTTGGACCTGAGTGTCGAGACATTTGGAGAAATCTCTTGTCTCCTAACATCCCATGAACTGACACATTTTAATATTGCAGCAATAATTTCTTGTTCAAGTTCAGAAGAAGTTGGTTTTCAAAGTTTTTGAGGTCTGGCTCTTTAGGGAGAGAGAATCTGTCCTGCTGTACTGAACAGTCTTTCAATAATATTTCAATAAAGCCATGGGTGTTGTGTATCTTCTGGATGAATCTTTGTGGTGGAATCCATTTTGTGTGTGTTAGTGGTGCTGTGGGTGCTCCCAGCTAAATGACTTATACACAAGAATATACATCATTGGTCCAGCTCTTCTTGAAGGCAGGTCTAATGTTACCTGTCCACTTTGCAGTGATTCAGTGGCCCAACTCCCCTCTCAACATCAGTTACTTTCAAACTAACGACAAATCAAAAAGTTGCAACGTGAATGTAACTTGTAACTCAACACATTATAGAAATGTAGTGTAGTAGAAAGTACAGATACTTCATGTAAAATGTAGTGCAGTAAAAGTAAAAGTACCCACATTTAATTCTACTTAAGTAAAGTACAGATACATGAAAAATATACTTAAGTACAGTAACAAAGTATTTGTACAGTTACATCCCACCACTGATAATTATGTAGGGTACTGTGTTAGGATAGGCGAAGTGCTTGGTAACTTACAGTACCGTACATGTACGTATATCAGTGGCGGCTGGGGTGTGCTTTCCGACTTACGGCGATTTCGTGTTACGAACGGTGCGTAGGAACGGAACTCGTTCGTAAGTCGGGGACTACCTGTAACCTGAGGTGAAAATCTGCCCTCGCAGGTAAAACCGGTTCAAAATCTCCTCCTGTCCTCGAGTGGTGCAACAATAAATGTCCAAACACTTGTACAATGATGTCATTTTAAAGAAGATGATCGCTGCAGTAGTTCCTCCTCATGGCTCCGTTTCTTCTGGATTTTATTTCACGTTGAATCTTTATCCGGTTTATTTCTCCAAATAAGATGCTCCAGTTTCTTTGGTATTTTATTTGTTTGAAGTCTTGATTAGAATATTCACAAAGTTCAAAACAAGAACATGTTTGATGAATTAATTCATCAACATGTTTGTCCATATTTTCTCATGTAAATCATGTTTTTCCTCCTAAAACAGTTCATTTATTCTAAATTATTAGAATCTATTGTTTTTTTTGGAGTAAATATTCTGTAATAACTTTGACATTTACTGTAGTTTTCGGACTGGAAGGCGCACTTAAATCCTTTAATTTTCTCAAAAATCAACAGTGAGCCTTGTGTATTAATTCTGGTTGTGATGACCTCGAACCGATTTATGTTTTACAGTGCGTGGCGCTCAAGATCTGTCAAAATGAACTTGTTTTGCTTAATGCGCCTTATAATCCAAAACATACGGCAGGGGATATTCCTCAGGTGTGTGCGGAGTCAGAGTGTGTTGAGTCCAGTGATCCTTCAATAACTCGTTTCATATTGATCAGCTTCAGCTGAACTTTGTTTGGTGCAAATTACAGAATATTCATTTACGGTAACGAGCCAGTTATTGAACTTAATAAAGATAATTTCTGCTAAAAAAAACCCCCGACTCCTTGAGAAACTTCTGCTCAGATATTCCTGTTCACTGATAGTTTTATGTAAATGTCCAACTCCTTTAGAAAAGGAACTGCAGCGGACTGTCGGCGATGATGTATGGAAGGATGTGCTTCGGTCTTTAAGTGGCAGGAAGATTTACTGAATGTTTACACCCAGAAGGAAATATTGATTTCCACGGATACACGGAGAAAAGTTGACAAATGAAAGCTGAGACGAAGCGGATATTTAAAAGAAAATAGTTAAAGGACCGCATGCAGGAATCACATCCTGTAGAATAGATTTACCGGAGGCACCAAACATTAGTTTTTCCTTCATATTCTCATTTATTTATATGTATTTTATTATAAAATATAAATAAATTGAACTAGATTCAATGCCAATTTTTGACAACGATTAAATTATTAAAAATGAAGATGAAGTTATAGAAAAATTTTGTACAATTATTTAAAAATGGACAACAAATTTTAGACATCTATACAGTACTTATTTAGACATTTTCTACTAATTTCTTATTTTAGAAGTTTTATGTAAAAACCTGAATTTTACACGTGTTTGTAGTTCATGTCAGAAATTCTTTGAGATTTGTTTTTCTGTTGCTCTTGATTTATCGAAGGCTCAGAACCCAGATCCTAGTCCCGACCTCAACCCTGATCCTATCCCGACCTCAACCCTGATCCTAGTCCTGCCCTCAACCCTGATCCTAGCCCTAACCCTGATCCTAGTCCTGACCTCAACCCTGATCCTAGTCCTGACCTCAACCCTGATCCTAGTCCTGACCTCAACCCTGATCCTAGTCCTGGACTCAACCCTGATCCTAGTCCTGACCTCAACCCTGATCCTAGTCCTGACCTCAACCCTGATCCTAGTCCTGACCTCAACCCTGATCCTAGTCCTGACCTCAACCCTGATCCTAGTCCTGACCTCAACCCTGATCCTAGTCCTGACCTCAACCCTGATCCTAGTCCTGCCCTCAACCCTGATCCTAGTCCTGACCTCAACCCTGATCCTAGTCCTGACCTCAACCCTGATCCTAGCCCTAACCCTGATCCTAGTCCTGACCTCAACCCTGATCCTAGTCCTGACCTCAACCCTGATCCTAGTCCTGACCTCAACCCTGATCCTAGTCCTGACCTCAACCCTGATCCTAGTCCTGACCTCAACCCTGATCCTAGTCCTGACCTCAACCCTGATCCTAGTCCTGACCTCAACCCTGATCCTAGTCCTGACCTCAACCCTGATCCTAGTCCTGACCTCAACCCTGATCCTAGTCCTGACCTCAACCCTGATCCTAGTCCTGACCTCAACCCTGATCCTAGTCCTGACCTCAACCCTGATCCTAGTCCTGCCTCAACCCTGATCCTAGTCCTGACCTCAACCCTGATCCTAGTCCTGACCTCAACCCTGATCCTAGTCCTGACCTCAACCCTGATCCTAGTCCTGACCTCAACCCTGATCCTAGTCCTGACCTCAACCCTGATCCTAGTCCTGACCTCAACCCTGATCCTAGTCCTGACCTCAACCCTGATCCTAGTCCTGACCTCAACCCTGATCCTAGTCCTGACCTCAACCCTGATCCTAGTCCTGACCTCAACCCTGATCCTAGTCCTGACCTCAACCCTGATCCTAGTCCTGACCTCAACCCTGATCCTAGTCCTGCCCTCAACCCTGATCCTAGTCCTGACCTCAACCCTGATCCTAGTCCTGACCTCAACCCTGATCCTAGTCCTGACCTCAACCCTGATCCTAGTCCTGACCTCAACCCTGATCCTAGTCCTGACCTCAACCCTGATCCTAGTCCTGACCTCAACCCTGATCCTAGTCCTGACCTCAACCCTGATCCTAGTCCTGACCTCAACCCTGATCCTAGTCCTGACCTCAACCCTGATCCTAGTCCTGACCTCAACCCTGATCCTAGTCCTGACCTCAACCCTGATCCTAGTCCTGACCTCAACCCTGATCCTAGTCCTGACCTCAACCCTGATCCTAGTCCTGACCTCAACCCTGATCCTAGTCCTGACCTCAACCCTGATCCTAGTCCTGACCTCAACCCTGATCCTAGTCCTGACCTCAACCCTGATCCTAGTCCTGACCTCAACCCTGATCCTAGTCCTGACCTCAACCCTGATCCTAGTCCTGACCTCAACCCTGATCCTAGTCCTGACCTCAACCCTGATCCTAGTCCTGACCTCAACCCTGATCCTAGTCCTGACCTCAACCCTGATCCTAGTCCTGACCTCAACCCTGATCCTAGTCCTGACCTCAACCCTGATCCTAGTCCTGACCTCAACCCTGATCCTAGTCCTGACCTCAACCCTGATCCTAATCCTGACCTCAACCCTGATCCTAGTCCTGACCTCAACCCTGATCCTAGTCCTGACCTCAACCCTGATCCTAGTCCTGACCTCAACCCTGATCCTAGTCCTGACCTCAACCCTGATCCTAGTCCTGACCTCAACCCTGATCCTAGTCCTGACCTCAACCCTGATCCTAGTCCTGACCTCAACCCTGATCCTAGTCCTGACCTCAACCCTGATCCTAATCCTGACCTCAACCCTGATCCTAGTCCTGACCTCAACCCTGATCCTAGTCCTGACCTCAACCCTGATCCTAGTCCTGACCTCAACCCTGATCCTAGTCCTGACCTCAACCCTGATCCTAGTCCTGACCTCAACCCTGATCCTAGTCCTGACCTCAACCCTGATCCTAGTCCTGACCTCAACCCTGATCCTAGCCTAACCCTGATCCTAGTCCTGACCTCAACCATGATCCTAGCCCCAACCTCAATCCTGATCCTAATCCTGACCTCAACCCTGATCCTAGTCCCGACCTCAACTTTGATCCTAGCCCTAACCCTGATCCTAGTCCTGACCTCAACCCTGATCCTAGCCCCAACCTCAACCCTGATCCTAGCCCCGACCTCAACCCTGATCCTAGCCCAGACTGTCAGGTCATTGAAGACATGACAGTTTGTAAATCAACTCTCCTTGGCTGGAAGTGACTTGAGCCTGGCAGTTTCCAGGTTTCTGTTGTGCACGTGAACAGTCCTGCCTGAGCTGTGGAGTTGGATGTCTCTTTTGCTGGTGTTTTAGCTGGTTCAGTGTTTTTGATGTCAACTATGAGAGTGGTTTGGTTTTAGTCGACGGTCTGAGTAAATTTACACAACCAGGTACCGTAAGTTGGAGCAGCGTTTGAAACATTTAAGAGGATGTGAGTTAACGTCAATTCACAGATGGTTCTCATGGCACCTTAAAAACAGCTAAATCAGAGACACTTCTATAACCTGAGTGTTTCAGCCGATAAATAATCCAAATGTCGCAAGTCTAAAGCACTTCTCTGCCAGGTTCTGGTTTCACGGCAGGAGAAAAGGACTCGGTGGATCCAGGCGTCAGAGAAGAGTTGAACTGTTAGCAGGGAACTCTGGACTGAACACTAAACATCTGGCTGAGGCATGAAGCTCTGTGAACGTAATGATGAACCCACAAGGAGGATATTTAAAAACCGATTCACTAAACTGGAACCATCTGGGACAATTAACTGGAAACATGGGGCAATACGCTAAAAGAGAACACAAAGATCCTGAAAACACACACAAAACAACAAAAAAACACAAAAACACATCACAAATCTGACTGTGCAATTTTTTTTTTAATTATTAGCAGCTTCAGACATTTTTAGTCTAATTGGAAATGAATGGAGCCCTGTTCAAGTGATTTAAAACCTGTTGAGTTTCTTTCCATTTTAATTCAATTCAGTTTGTTTTTAGCTCCAAGTCCCAACAGAAGTCGTCTCAGGACACACAAGATTCAACTTGTCTGCTGCTTCTTTAGATAGAGACTTTAACTGGCTTTTCTATGTTCAGTATGTGAATGTTCCTGTAAAGTGCCCTGAAACCACTTTGTTGTGATTTGGAGCTACATAAATAAACTGAAATGAATTGAACAGAAACATTCACACACATCATAAAAGACAATCAGTAAAAGTTCTTTATCTGAGGAAGCAGCAGATTGTGTTGAATCTTCACTTCGTCTCAGTCTCCCATCCTGAGCAAGAACAAAGGAGACAGTGGAAAGAAAAAAAACTCACTTCAACAGGAAGAAACCTCCAGAAGAACCAGCTCAGGACGAGTGAACATCTGCTTTTAACAGCTGGGTTTGAGAGGACAGGAAGTAGAAACAGACACAGAATGACAGGTCCAGGTGTACTTTCTATAGTCCAGGTGTACTTTCTATAGTCCAGGTGTACTTTCTATAGTCCAGGTGTACTTTCTATAGTCCAGGTGTACTTTCTATAGTCCAGGTGTACTTTCTATAGTCCAGGTGTACTTTCTATAGTCCAGGTGTACTTTCTATAGTCCAGGTGTACTTTCTATAGTCCAGGTGTACTTTCTATAGTCCAGGTGTACTTTCTATAGTCCAGGTGTACTTTCTATAGTCCAGGTGTACTTTCTATAGTCCAGGTGTACTTTCTATAGTCCAGGTGTACTTTCTATAGTCCAGGTGTACTTTCTATAGTCCAGGTGTACTTTCTATAGTCCAGGTGTACTTTCTATAGTCCAAGTGTACTTTCTATAGTCCAGGTGTACTTTCTATAGTCCAGGTGTACTTTCTATAGTCCAGGTGTATTTTCTATAGTCCAAGTGTATTTTCTGTAGTCCAGGTGTACTTTCTATAGTCCAGGTGTACTTTCTATAGTCCAAGTGTATTTTCTATAGTCCGGGTGTATTTTCTATAGTCCAGGTGTATTTTCTATAGTCCAAGTGTATTTTCTATAGTCCAAGTGTATTTTCTATAGTTCGGATGTACTTTCTATAGTACAAGTTTATTTTCTATAGTCCGGGTGTACTTTCTATAGTCCAAGTGTATTTTCTATAGTTCGGATGTACTTTCTATAGTCCAAGTGTATTTTCTATAGTCCGGGTGTACTTTCTATAGTCCAAGTGTATTTTCTATAGTTCGGATGTACTTTCTATAGTACAAGTGTATTTTCTATAGTCCGGGTGTACTTTCTATAGTCCAAGTGTATTTTCTATAGTTCGGATGTACTTTCTATAGTCCAAGTGTATTTTCTATAGTCCGGGTGTACTTTCTATAGTCCAAGTGTATTTTCTATAGTCCGGGTGTACTTTCTATAGTCCAAGTGTATTTTCTATAGTCCAGGTGTACTTTCTATAGTCCAGGTGTACTTTCTATAGTCCAGGTGTACTTTCTATAGTCCAGGTGTACTTTCTATAGTCCAGTGTACTTTCTATAGTCCAGGTGTACTTTCTATAGTCCAGGTGTACTTTCTATAGTCCAGTGTACTTTCTATAGTCCAGGTGTACTTTCTATAGTCCAGGTGTACTTTCTATAGTCCAGGTGTACTTTCTATAGTCCAGGTGTACTTTCTATAGTCCAGGTGTACTTTCTATAGTCCAGGTGTACTTTCTATAGTCCAAGTGTACTTTCTATAGTCCAAGTGTACTTTCTATAGTCCAGGTGTACTTTCTATAGTCCAGGTGTACTTTCTATAGTCCAGGTGTACTTTCTATAGTCCAAGTGTATTTTCTATAGTCCAGGTGTACTTTCTATAGTCCAGGTGTACTTTCTATAGTCCAAGTGTATTTTCTATAGTCCGGGTGTATTTTCTATAGTCCAGGTGTATTTTCTATAGTCCAAGTGTATTTTCTATAGTCCAAGTGTATTTTCTATAGTTCGGATGTACTTTCTATAGTACAAGTTTATTTTCTATAGTCCGGGTGTACTTTCTATAGTCCAAGTGTATTTTCTATAGTTCGGATGTACTTTCTATAGTCCAAGTGTATTTTCTATAGTCCGGGTGTACTTTCTATAGTCCAAGTGTATTTTCTATAGTTCGGATGTACTTTCTATAGTACAAGTGTATTTTCTATAGTCCGGGTGTACTTTCTATAGTCCAAGTGTATTTTCTATAGTTCGGATGTACTTTCTATAGTCCAAGTGTATTTTCTATAGTCCGGGTGTACTTTCTATAGTCCAAGTGTATTTTCTATAGTCCGGGTGTACTTTCTATAGTCCAAGTGTATTTTCTATAGTTCGGATGTACTTTCTATAGTCCAAGTGTATTTTCTATAGTCCGGGTGTATTTTCTATAGTCCAGGTGTACTTTCTATAGTCCAAGTGTATTTTCTATAGTCCAAGTGTATTTTCTATAGTCCGGGTGTATTTTCTATAGTCCGGGTGTATTTTCTATAGTCCAGGTGTATTTTCTATAGTCCAAGTGTATTTTCTATAGTCCGGGTGTATTTTCTATAGTCCAGGTGTACTTTATGTAGTCCAAGTGTATTTTCTATAGTCCAAGTGTATTTTCTATAGTCCAAGTGTATTTTCTATAGTCCAAGTGTATTTTCTATAGTCCGGGTGTATTTTCTATAGTCCAGGTGTATTTTCTATAGTCCAAGTGTATTTTCTATAGTCCAAGTGTATTTTCTATAGTCCGGGTGTACTTTCTATAGTCCAAGTGTATTTTCTATAGTCCGGGTGTACTTTCTATAGTCCAAGTGTATTTTCTATAGTCCGGGTGTATTTTCTATAGTCCAGGTGTACTTTCTGTAGTCCAAGTGTATTTTCTATAGTCCGGGTGTATTTTCTATAGTCCAGGTGTATTTTCTATAGTCCAGGTGTATTTTCTATAGTCCAAGTGTATTTTCTATAGTCCAAGTGTATTTTCTATAGTCCGGGTGTACTTTCTATAGTCCAAGTGTATTTTCTATAGTCCGGGTGTACTTTCTATAGTCCAAGTGTATTTTCTATAGTCTGGGTGTATTTTCTATAGTCCAGGTGTACTTTCTGTAGTCCAAGTGTATTTTCTATAGTCCGGGTGTATTTTCTATAGTCCAGGTGTACTTTCTGTAGTCCAGGTGTATTTTCTATAGTCCAAGTGTATTTTCTATAGGGATGCACCAATCCACATTTTCTTGCTTCCAATCCGATCCCGATACTTAAATCTGGTATCGGCCTATACCGATCCAGTTCTGATATCCTCATTATCAATGATTTCATATGAGGCTGTAATAATCTCCTCTCAAGTACAATGTGTACACATATATGCATGCAAGTCCAAAAAGGCAACTTGAGGTAAGTTTTATTAATGTTGGATAAGTTTCAAAGTTACAATTAAATTATGCTAAGACAAAACATGTTTTATTTTATTCTTAGCTTTAAAGTGGATATTAAAGTGATTGATTGAAGTGATTGTTTGTTTCAAGTTATTTTATATATTCTTTTAAATAAGGGGTGATTTTTCCTTCTTTCTGCACTCTTTTCATTCAATGTTTTCTTTTTGATGAATTTGTTTTCTTTTGTCTCTTTTAAATGAATGAATTAATGAATTACATAAAATATTAAATAGCTTTACATCTGCTAAGTTCATCATGGCATAAACCAACACAGACATGTTCCTGTTTTTAGTATTTTACATCGCTTTATAATGTAGCAAAGGGGTATACAGTTTTCTTGTATTTTTTTTATTAATATGCGTTTTTATAATTGTCTACTGTTGTACTGATAAATATCTCCAGGAGGGTAAACTCTTGGACTGCAGTCAAGTCAGTTCTACGTTGGACAGTCGAGCTGCGTGGCTTCAGCGGGACGCCACTCTCGCTTAACCGAAACAAATGCATCCTGACATGGCCAGCGGGGTGGAGGAGCAGGCGGAGAGCAGCTGCCCGAAATCAGAGCGCCCACCCCGGATTGAACAAGAAAAACACAGCGCTGAAGCCCCAGAGCTCGAATGTCCAACGTAAAACTAACTTGACTGCGGTTTAATGTGGCGCTATGGCTCTGCAAACATTGAACATTGCTGTCTTACAGTGTTTAGTGTAAAATACTTCCACACAGCAGACATGTTAAGCTAGATTTATACTTGACGCGTCGCGCCGTGCGCGAGGGGCGCGCGCCAGAAGTGACGCAATATCGCAGTCCCCGCCCCCTGCGCGTTGGCCCCGCGCGACGTCTTGGCGCGTGTCGCGCACCTCCGAATTTTTGAAACTCCGCAAGCCTAGTGCGCGCGGCGCCGCGCGCCACACCGTTGACTTTTGCCGTTGACGCCGTGGACTGGGCTTTCAAAGAACAGCACTTTGCCATGCTCCGCCGTGCATCAACTATAAACAACGTGGCGAAACTATGAACGCAGCGCCGCGCGCCACGCTCTGCGCGCGCACGGCACGCGCTCCGGCTTGCGGACCAAAGCGCGACTATAACTCAGCCTTTACGATGAAATGTTGTCTAGCTGTTAGCTAAGATGCTACTCACTCAGTCCTCACGCTCTAGCTGGCTGCAAACTATGAAATGGATTTCCTGAATGGGAGGCGGGTCTTATTACTCTGTGTTCATGAGACACGCCTCCTAGCACTACCACATGTGAGCCATTCGGATATTCTAACTATAGTTCCCATGGGAGTTAGTCAAATGGCTCATTGAATCAGCATTTTTGCAGCCATTGGTATGTATATGAGGCCATTCTGTTGGTGTGGATTCATTCATTCATTCAACCTTTATTTAGTCAGGTAAATCTTTTGAACCTCATGGGCTCATTTACGAAAGCGACCTGCTAAAACTAAAGAACAATGAACAGCAGTGATAGAATTTCATTAAACAATAAACAAACAAACAATAAACAATAGAAAACAAAAAGAGAGAAAAAAACAAAATATATATATATTTTTTTTCTATTTTTTTTTTTTAACAAAGTATCAAAAAACTAGCAAAACATTATAAGGTAGACGTATAAAATCAAAGACAGGAACAAATCTGCATTGGTTTTTGCCAGGATTCCAACAGATTCTGAAAACCATTTAGAGAAGTCAAGGTCGAGAGCTTCAGATCTTTTTGTAAGATATTCCATGAAGCAGGAGCAGAGTAGGAGAAGGCCCTTTTTCCAAGTTCAGTCCTCACTGACGGAACACTGCAGGTAATCATGTCCTGAGAGCGCACGCTGTAGCTGCACTCACGCAAAGACATTAGCATTAGCGTCCAGTGCTATACAGTAACACTAATGATGTACATCGCTGTAAACTGAGGAGGTAAATAATATGGCCGAAATTTCACAATCACTTGTTCTACAGTCTCAGAGCAGGTACTGCTTATCAGAACACAATTTTTACAACAACCTTTGTTTACGTAGATGCATAATCTATCCTCCGGGCCTTCCCCTATAGCTTTAGGCAGAGACGGGCATGGTCTTGTTAAGCCATGTTTACGTGAGACAGAGTACAGCACAGTTCCTCATCTCCTTTAAAGCACTCACTGTTAGCCATAGAAGATCTAGCTTGTTTTAAAAAACGAACGTAGACAAGGAACGGTCGGCGGTCTGTTAGCATTAGCCTTTAGCCTCGCTAATACTCTTCCTTGTTTTACTCTTTTCTGTGCCCACGCGCCTTGCTTCCTTTCCACTTAAGTGCGCTGCTCCTTCCATGCTGATGTCGGTAGGAGCTGCAATCTGCCAAGTGTAGCTCTCAATTGTGGTCCATTGCTGCTGGTTTTGAATCCAAACCTTCTCTTGCGCTAAGTTGGATTTGGCTATAATTCATACTCTTAAAGCAAGCGAAGTCAGGCTCAGAGCTGATGTCGGGCAAAAAAAATAAAAATACAGGAGTTTCTACCGGGAGCCTGAGAAGCTGCTGCTTGACTGTGCTTGGCCATGTTGCTTTATTGAAACAGTTTAATGAATAAAACTTTGACTGATTGACATCCTGTTCACAGTTTAAGTCTGAGTCACAGGTCTCTTGTAAATGAGGTTCAATGGAAACTAACTTGTATGAATAAAGTTTGAATGAGTTGTCTACAAACGAAGCAGACTGAATAAAGCCTCCAGGTTCTGTTTGTTCCATTATAAATCACGGTTCTAATGTTTGGATCAGGTGGCGCCGGCTGAAGGCCCAGATGATTGAGAAGCGCTCCAAGCTGGGTGAGTCTCAGACCCTGCAGCAGTTCAGCCGAGATGTGGACGAGATCGAGGCCTGGATCAGCGAGAAACTCCAGACTGCGACTGACGAGTCTTACAAGGATCCCACCAACATCCAGGTGAGTCTGCAGCTGGTACCTCAGCTGGTACTGCCTGAGAACCTGACCCATCTGATTCTGAGTCTGATCCAAAATCTTCTCTTGGTGTTTTGTTCTCTTCTAGCTGTCCAAGCTGCTGGTAAGTAGGAGTACTGTAGTGTGTTCGCTGACTAACAGACAGTCCTCCATGTGTCCTTGTCTCTGTTTGTGTAGAAACAACTGTAGAGACTCCTGTAGAGTCCGCATAGACCTCCGTACAGACGCCTCTAGAGTCCACATAGACATCTGTACAGACGCCTCTAGAGTCCACATAGACCTCTGTACAGACGCCTCTAGAGTCCACATAAACCTCTGTACAGATGCCTCTACAGTCTATGTAGACCTCTGTACAGATGCCTCTAGAGTCCATCCATCCATCCATCCATTGTCTTCTGCTTATCCGGGGCCGGGTCGCGGAGGTAGCAGCCTAAGTAGGGAGGCCCAGACTTCCCTCTCCCCAGCCACTTGGAGCAGCTCCTCTGGGGGAATCCCAAGGCGTTCCCAGGCCAGCCGAGAAACATAGTCCCTCCAGCGTGTCCTGGGTCTTCCTCTGGGTCTCCTCCCGGTGGGACATGCCCGGAACACCTCACCAGGGAGGCGTCCAGGAGGCATCCTAACCAGATGCCCGAGCCACCTCAACTGGCTCCTCTCGATGTGGAGAAGCAGCGGCTCTACTCCGAGTCCCTCCCGGATGACTGAGCTTCTCACCCTATCTCTAAGGGAGAGTCCAGACACCCTGCGGAGAAAACTCATTTCAGCCGCTTGTATCCGAGATCTCGTTCTTTCGGTCACAACCCAAAGCTCATGACCATAGATGAGGGTGGGAACGTAGATCGATCTGTAAATTGAGAGCTTTGCCTTTTGACTCAGCTCTCTCTTCACCACGACAGACCGGTACAGTTCAAGGGCCCAGAGTGGGGCAGATGAGGGTGGAGATAGGTGTGACCACTTCACTTATCACTTATCCCACCCACATCTTTGATGTTGTCGGTACCGGGGCTTGAACCGGCGACCTTCCGATCACAAGCGCACCTTCTTAACCTCTGCGCCACCACTCCCCCTATATATACACTGCAGACGCTGCACCTATCCGCCTATCGATCTCACGCTCCAGTTTTCCCTCATTCGTGAACAAGACCCCGAGATACTTAAACTCCTCCACTTGGGGGAGGACCTCCTCCCCGACCCGGAGAGGGCACGCTACCCTTTTCCGGCCTCTAGAGTCCACATAGACCTCTGTACAGATGCCTTTAGAGTCCACGTAGACCTCTGTACAGACGCCTCTAGAGTCCACGTAGACCTCTGTACAGACGCCTCTAGAGTCCACGTAGACCTCTGTACAGACGCCTCTAGAGTCCACGTAGACCTCTGTACAGACGCCTCTAGAGTCCACATAGACCTCTGTACAGACGCCTTTAGTCTGCATAGATCTCTGTAAAGACACCTCTGAAGTAATAATAATAATAATGAATTCAATTTATACCACACTTTTCATTAATAAAAATCT